>PVHP010005093.1:0-35000 GCA_004024765.1 Zapus hudsonius
GGGGCTTCTTTAACCCATCCTGTCTAAAGTGATTTCAATTTACTTGAAGGGTAGCAGCTGTTCACGTGTCCCTTGCCATCCACCCTCCACACACTACCACAAGTCCTGGATTTCAAGGGAATAGAAAAGTGACTTACTGCTAGGAATTCATTTGTACAGAATATATTTGCAACTTAAAATCATTATAGCTGAGTTTAATGCTTACAAACTACTATGATGTTATTCAGCCAACATCCTGATCATTAAGTACACCATAGATATATCCCCACCCAGGATCCTGCGCTAAAGGTATTATCACAATCTTTCTATGTAATTTTGTCTCATATGAAAAATATAAGGCTAGAGAGTTATGATAAGAACATATGTGATTTGATCACATAAGAGTCTTTCCTGGAGTCATAAAATTTAATATGCGTGTTAGACAAAATGGTAAAAGGATGACTAAGCAAATGGTCTGAGTTTGAGATACAAATGAAATTACTAATGGAACCCAATGTTTCTTTTTTATTACACCTCAATCTTCTTTAAAATGATTATGATTATGATTTGTATTTCATAGGCTTGCTGAAAATTCAAAGAAATTACCATATTTCATTCGGTTATGAAATCTGTCTTTGTGGTTATCAAAATATTGGCTGTTTTGCTGATTCAATTTGTAGTTTAGATGTAAAATGATAGTTATTCTGAAACCTAAAGGTGAATACTGATTCTAATCATTCTAAGTAATAGGCTTTACGTTATTATTACATTCAGTTCCTGCATTCAGGAGCCATTTTAGAATGCCTATGATAAAGAATTAAGGTTTAGGTATAGATTTTTTATTTCTATACTCTTTACTTATTTCTCCTTATATTGAATCTTATTTTCATTATGATTAATTTGGCTGAATATACAAAAATGTGGCTCTCCTTGAATTGCCTCATTAAATAAATGCCACACTAACCATTAGCAAAAATTGTCATTTTATAGAAAATAATAAGATGGATGAAAGCTTTGCATTATCATCAGCAGGATTTAAGTTAACTCCTTCGGGACATATCATTATCATGAGGACTCACTGGGTGGGGATTGCTGATCTAGCTCAGTGGTAGAGCCTAATTCAGCAAGTATGATGCTCTGGGGATGAACCCCAGCTTACAGATAAACTAAAAAAGAAAGAGAAATAAAGAAGGAAAGAACTGGGCTGTAAAAGTCTTTGTTTACAATATTCTGATTAATTTTGCAGAAAGCAAAATTGAAGCAGACGGTGAATTTGGAGGGTAGATGCAAGATGTCTCAGTGTGGGGAAACTTGCAATTTTGCTTACAATTCCCATTTCTGCTTACAGCAGGAAATAACACACAGCGAACCCAACAGAGATATTTATGTGGAAGTAAATAACAGTAACAAAAAAACCATAGAACAACTTTGAATGTTCTCTAAAGGACAAATGCATAATTCCAAAATTTTTATAGTCTGATATACACTTTATAATATTAGGAGTGAATGCATAGATAAAACCCTCTCAACAGAACAAGACTGTGTATAAAAGTTTCAGTCGGCTAGGGAAATGACTCCATGGATAAAATGCTTACTCATAAGTATGATAACCTGAATTTGGAGTTTGAACATCTACATAAATGTTGGGTATTGGGGTGTGAACCTCCAGTCCCAATGGTGGGGAGACAGAGAAGGAATCCTTGGGTTCATTGTCTACCTAGCCTAGCCTAATTGGTGAGTTTGCCATTGGTGGATAACAGTGGAAGAAGACACCCATCCACGTGCTTGTGAATACATGCAAGCACCCACACATATGATTACGAATAGACATACCCACGCACACCACACAACTACACGTGTGTAAAAATAACATTAAGAAACTTTTCACATCAAACATCCGTGCAAAATAATTCATTTTTCAAAAATACTTACGCATCAGGTTTCATACTTTGGGCAAATAATTACTTGAGCTAACAAAAATAAATCTGTATAGGCTATGTTATCAGATTTAATTAATTTTTATGTTTTATTTCCAGTAACATTTTTTTTCAAAATGAAATTAGAACAGCGTGATGCTCATTTCAGTGGCTTTGGAAAATCCATATCCATATTTTCTTCATTCTAAAACTTTAATTTAATAATACACATTTGCTTTGTATATTTATATTATCTCTTCTTTCTTTCACATCTTTCTGCACTGCATTCTGCTTCATTTCCTCAAAGATATTTGTTTAATCCCTCCCTCTTTCTCTGATTAACCCATGCTTCAATGCTTATTTTTTAAATTTTAGCCATCATATTTTTTTTCTTTCTGGAAGTTCTGCTTATTGTGTTCTCTCAGGTTAATCTGTAATTGCTTCCTGACATTTCTTCACTCATACTATACATTACTAATTATGCTCTTCTGAGGTTCTGAGTCTTCCCACCATGTCTCCACCAATAGTCCTGTGTGCCTGCAGCTGCTTCTTCCTAGTTCTAGGGGCTCATCTCCCCACCTTCTTCATGATGCTGGTGTCCCCAGATTTGCTCACCCCATCAGGGTGGTTGTGTTCTCTCCTTGAGAAGATATATGTCCAATTGTGCTAGAAGTTAGGATGATACAAACAGAAACAGCTGAAGAAGAAAAAATGGCACCACCTTCCCCACTGGATGTATCTTAGGATAATGTGGGTGTCCAGTGTTGGTTCTGCTACCTGACCACTGTCCTTCCCTCCCTGCTGTGCCACGGGGGAATGTGCTGCCCTCTTCACCACTTACAGGGTAGTAGAACTCTCAATTACCACAGCTACAGGTTTTGATTCATATGATCATGGCCCCTGGGAACCCTGGGGCTCAAGGGGGTGACTGTACAGACAAGGCAAGAATTTCTGCAACGTTGTTCTCATTATGCCTTTCCTCTCCTGGGTCTCCACTTCTCCTTGGTCCATCCCTTGTCCCTTGAGGTTGAGGCCATGGTAAGTGTTGACAACACAACATGCACTAACAGAAACTGATTCTTAGAATAACAGTGAAACAGTATTTCCATTTGGCTTTTTCTTCTATTCAATCTTTCCTTAGAAATTCTCATACACCTTGGGTTTTGTATCAAGTATTTGTACTAAAAATTGATGTAAGTCCACCAACCAACTTCTAGTTCTTGCAAATGACACAATCTACCTAGAAATTTTGTTTCTTTTGGAGGACAGAATATGTGAGCCTTTGTTTATGTTTTGTTCACTTTAAATCAAAATCGAAGAAACAGCACCTGTGGGCCAAGGTTGAGGGAGTATTTCTCAGCTTTTAATATGCTCAATTTAAAAATTTGAACATTTGCTCATTTGGAAACTTTAAGTTAAGTTTATGCTAACTTAAAATTAACATAAATGCCATTTTGTTTTTATTTTAAATGATACACCTACAGATTTTATTTTTACATTTTTCGTCTTGTAGCAATAGAATGAGAGAGTAGCCTCATCACGTTTTCCCTCTAAAAAGCAATTATTTAGAAGCTTATGTAAATATTTGCAGAATACTCCTTTTTCTTTTAATTTTCCAAAGTTTTGAGAACTTTAGTTTTATAACTTATATATTAGTAAAATAAATAGCTTAGTAAAATAGATTATATATTTCTCTGAGGAACCATAATAGATGGAATATAAGTTAAATGTATCTGAGAGTAAAATAATGCAATGCTTCTCAGATTTTGAAAGAAGCATAACTTCAAAAACCAATGGTAGCCTATGTCAAAATAGAGAGACAGTGATCAAAAATTAAAATTAGATCTACCTATATATCTAACCCAGCTAATAAAGCCCTCATTATTTACCAAAAACTTCTAAGTAATTTTGTCACAGAGATACTTGTATATTAATATGACTTGCAGAACTATTCACAATAACTAATTTATGTACTCAAACTGGGTGTCCAACAACAGAAGAATGATTAAGAAATGTGATATTATGATTTTTTCCACTAAGAAGAACAATGCCATTTGCATGGAATTGGATATGACTGGAGATAATCACATTAATAAAATTAAGCCAGTCTAAGTAATATAAATATTTCATATTTTTATCAGTTGAGGTTCCTCAATTTTATTTAGAATATATATACATATATATATATATATATATATATATATATATATATATATGTATATATGATATGAAAGTAGAGGAGAAATTGTCTAAAAGAACAAAAAGAAGTAAGGAGAGGGGTAAAGTCAAGGGGTGTGGAGGGGGTGGGAGGAGCTTTCCTTTTGTAACACTATAACATAGTGTTACATGCAACAAACATACACAATGAAAATTGAAAAAAAAAAGTAAATCAACTGAGGACAAAGTGAAGCCTGTTGGGTTGGTGAGAAGTGACAGAATTCTCCCCATAGTTATGAGGTACAACTGACAGTATGTCATGTGCTGGTGGATTAGATGAAGCTCTTGGAGGCAAATGAGGGCCCCAGGTGTCACAGATCTTAACATCAGAAATGGAAGCAATGTGTAGATTATTGCGAGGGGAGCAGTGTTCAGAAGACAGGGGAGTATGAAGAACTCAAATTTTGTTAAGTTGAAGATTCCCAAAAGACTCCCAAGTGAGAAATCCATTAGACAATTGCTGGATCTGTTGGCGTGAGGTATAAGGAACACAGAGGAGGCTGGAAAAATAAGTGTCAAAGCCTCTAGGTTGCAAAGGGTCTCTACATCAGTGAGATGAGATAACATGGCCTGGAGTTAACATCAACAGGAAAGATCTCGCTAACTGAGTCCAGAGTTCATGGAATTTATTCGATAACATGAGGAAAGGAAAAACCAAGGAGAATCATAAATAACTGGAACAGGAGAAAGCTAGATAAGTAATATGGTATCTCTTGAAGGAAGAGATCTAGAAAGGGCAAAAAGAACCCTTATCAATGTTGCTGTGTTAAATAATACTAGAGCTAAGTAATCCCAGAACTACACAATAATAGTGCCTTCAGTGACTCAGATTTAAGAGGAGCAAAAATCAGGAAAATGCAAATTAAATCTATATAGTGCTTTTAACAGAGGTTGCTTTATGAAAAAGCTCCAATCATCTAGCCCTTGCTGACATGTAAAATTTCTAAAACTGTATATGTGTGCTTAATAGAAGTAAAAAAAACTTCAAAGAACATAATTTTGCATTACTCATAAGTGTGAATGCGAACATAAGATCGCTTTTCAATCTATTATATCTATGGTAGATAACCTTTGTGTGGCCCCTCTTTGTCACATTTATAATAGCTGTAATTTTTATTAATCTGTGCAAACATTTTATTACCATCTCTCCCCCCCACTCTATAATACACTTTACAACATTTAGAGTTGTGTACAATGAAGAGATGACTCAATGCTTGAGTGTGTTATTTCCTGCAAAAGCTTGAGAGTCAGAGGGGGCCTGAAATCACTTTGCAACTGCCGATGGTCACATGCATCTGCAACTCCTATCCTGCAAAGGGGATTAAAGTCTAGCAGATCGCCCAGGCTGTTGAAAAACAGCAAACCCTGCTAACAGTTAAGAGACTGCAGCTCAAGATGAAAATGGCTTAAGAGTGAGGGAGCAGGATGGAAGACTTCTTCTTGCCACAGAATGTAAGCACCCCTCTCTACCCCAGACAAGCCTATGGGGTGCTGCAGGGGCTCAGAGGTGTGCATAGACCACAAACACCTCACCACACATGCACAAAATATATTACACACACACACAAAGTTTGCAGTTGTGTTTATTATTGGTATTTCGTGTCTGTCTATCTCTGTGTATGTGTACAATGTACATGTGTGTTTCTGAGTGTGTGAGTGCAGGTGCATATGCCATGATACATGTGTGGAAGTCAGAGTACAACCTCAGGTGTCAGTCCTTCTATATTGTGTGAGGCAGGGCTCTGCCTGTTCATCACTGCATATTCCAGGGAAGCTGGCCCTTGAGCTTCAGGGAATTCTCTGGTAGCTATCATCTATCCCAACATAGGAGGGTTGAGATTACAGATAGCACTGCACCTGGCTTTATGTGGGTTCTCAGGATCTAATCTTGGATCACTATGCTTTCACAACAACACTTTTGCCCACTGAGATATCTCCTCAGCCACTAAAGTTTTGTTTTGTAACCTATCTTTTATAGCTAATGTTCAGCTAGGATTTTAATAAGCATGAAATGAATACGATAGTTATGTGTGTATAGGTAACTAATAAAATGAAAATACTTTGACATTATACATTCATCTTATGGTTTCTCATAGCCTATGGCTCTAGGTAGTGTTTTAGGACTGAAAACGAAAATGTTTGCGACATGTATGCATGTCTTTCATTGTCACATAATCCATATGGTAGCTCAAGTTGATATATGTGTAGCATTTCTAAAGACCCAGCAATGCAAAGCCATATGTCATCCATCCATTCTCTCGGAATAAACCAAGTGCTTGTGACTAAGATGTTGTAGTTCACCACACAGACAATGGCCCTGTCCTTACCAAACTAATTCTAGCAGAGTAATTTAACACTAAACAAATAAATTAAGGTGAAATGTTCGTTTAGTGTTAAGTTCAGCAGAAAAATTCTAAATGAGGCGATAAGATTTGTAAAATAAAAAAAAATCTTGAAAAGAGGAGGGTAGTCAGTAGAATAAGAATGTGGAAGGGGACACAAAAAAAGGATAATAGGAAGGGAACACAATCAAATTACAGCATGCTAGTTTGTCAAAATTGCCATAAACATCAATGACAAATGAAAATATTAGACTAGTACAGCAAGAGCAGCATTAGTAATAATAGTCAAAGTAGGGAAGGCTAAAAAGAATGAAGATTTATTTTATAGATATTTTGTAGATGTATTTTATAGATTTACTTAAACATGAGGAACATATTCCAGTTGCAGTGAGAAGCTGATATAGTTTGGGTCTGTAATATCCTTCAAGGACCCTTATTTTAAAAGGATGGTTGACAGCCTATGGCAGAAGTGAGAAACAGTGAAACCTTTCAGAAGTCACAGCCACTGGAAAGGAGTCTGCTCTTAAGGAGTGAGCTTGCAAAGAATTTGGAATGCTAGCCCATTCTTGTCCCCCTCTTTCTTTGCTTTATCTATTATTTATTATTTTAATAATTAGGCTGTACTCCCTCTCCCCCCAATTTTGCTGAGGATCATCTTGGGAAGGGTTACTGATATTCATTGTGGGGCCCAAGAGGGGGTTGGAAGATACAGTGCTTCAGGCTATGCCCACCCACCCTGAGTCTCTTTCCACCCCATCTTCCACAATGTTCCCCCGAGCCTTGGCTGGGAAGAGAGGTATTTGATTTCTTTGCTTCTTGTCTACCATAAAATGAACAGTTTTGCTCTGCTATGCACTCCCAACCCCTGTCCATTCTAAGCCCCAAAGCATCCAGGTCAGTCAACCATAGACAAGCATCTGACAGCATGAGCCAAAATCAACATTTCCTCCTTATAAACCAATATATCACATCAACACAGATAGTCCTGAAGAATTTTATGTAGGAAAAGTATATACAGGAAGAACCACCATGGTAAAAAGATTTTCAAAAGTGTTCTCCTGGGTGCGCTGGAGAGATGGCTAAGTGGTTAAGACACTTGCTTCCAGTGCCCAAGGCCCCTGGTTTAATTCCCCAGGACCCACATAAGCCAGACCCACAAGGTGGTGGTGGCCCTGGTTCTCTCTCTCTCTCTCTCTCTCTCTCTCTCTCTCTCTCTCTCTCTCTCTCTCTCTCTCTGCTTGAATAAATAAAATATTTTTTTAAAAAGTGTTCTCCTGACACTTCAACAGAAAAGAAATTAGTGAGGGTGGCATGCCTTGTTTTCTTTCAGTTTCATAGGATTTGTCATGCTGTCCCAGAAAAATTAATGTTTATCATTCTGGATAACAAGTTTTTTTTTATCGTGCTGGTATTCATTCACATCTTGCAAAAGTTTATAAAATATTAGTTAAAGCACTGCACACTGAACATTTTCCTTCCACCCTCTTTTACAAAAGAGAATAATTTTCTCATTAGAATGGTTCAGCATCCCTCACCATACTAGACCTCTTTGTTAATTCTACCCCAGGGCTAGGAGTTTATGAATTATATTATTTCACGTTAAGATGAGACTTATGAGACATTTCTAAACCTGCTTCAGGAAATTACCTGAATGGACAGTAACTCATCTTTTTATTATCCTCACAGTAGCTGCTGGGTTGCTTAGATACAAAAGAAGTATTAGTTGTTTATTAGCTAGGACAAGAGTGGAAAAACACTAAAATGCCCAGGAACGTGTCACACTGGAACGATAAAGTAGTCATAAAAATGACTTGGACTTTTTCATTTATTTTTCAATATTTGGTATCAGTGCTCAGGAAACAGACAAGAGGGTCTCATATAGTAGACAAAAAATATTCCAAATTGTTGAGCTACACAAGTTAAGCAGTAAAGTCATGAATATTCCCTCCCTCCCCCAATCTCTTATTTCTTTTCTCTGTTGCTATGGCCTTCATATTTACACAAAGTGGAACCTAAGGGAAAGCAAAGCACAAAGCAGCTCTCTTCCTCTAGAGCAGTGAGCTGAGGAGAGTATTCACATAGATCAGAAATCAAACCAGTAGAAATTCTCTTGGTATGAGGCTATTCTCTTGCTCATGGCAATTTTAGATGTTTTGATATTTGCATATCTATTCAGTCACAAGAACATAACTTTTCTTCTGAGTGTTTAATATTTTATTTTTATTGTTGTAAATCATCCAAATTATTAAAATTGTGGATATGGGGACAAAAATGCAAGTTATATAGAAATCAATTGACCGTAACTGTAAAGAAAAGGACAAAGCGTGAATGTGGCATTCAGCCACTATGCTGTAAATAATTCTTGGATTTTCCCTGAATAGAATTTTCTAGTCCCTTCTTTAGGCACGTGTTTACAGTATATGTGGTGTGGTTTGTCATGTATGTGTTAGAGCATTTGGACCTGTATATGCTGATGCCACAGAACATGAGGGATTCTCTTGATTTTATTCACCTGTTTGCTTGACACCGAGTCTCTCATTCCACACAGAATTATTGGTGTTTTATCATATATATTTTTTTCAGCAAGCCCCAGTAAATTTTTTGGTAACTAGCCCCACAGTGCCAGAGTTATAGATGTCCATGGATGCACAGCAGCTATTTATGTTACAAACTCAGGCAGTTGCAGGCCCTCAGAGATCACCTCATTGAGGTCTTATGATAGCTGTCTTGCCATGAGAATAATGATGTTAAATGTTTAATTTTAGAGAATTCACTTATGGTGGAAACTCTATATCTAAAATGTTATTCCATTGAAGTCATTGCTATCATTAAAGAAAGGAAAAGGAAGTTCAACAGGTCAGGTAGAGTGGCACACTTGCATAATCCCAGAATTCAGGAGGCTAAAGTAGGAGCATGAAGAGTTCCAGGCCAATCAGAGCAAGATCTTGTTTAAAAAAAAGTGAGAAACTCACATGCAGTAGCCCTAATGCAAAAATCTCAAAATCTGTTTTTTTATACAGACGTTTCTCACACTGATCATTTTGTCTTTAACTCTTCTCATTAATCACAAATCATACTTTAGTTCAGTCATGTGCACAGCACAGTCCACTCTCTTGCTCATTTTACTCATCTTTCAATACTTGGTTTTTGTGGCTATATTAAGTTCCTTCCTTCCTCCGAGGACCTCCTTGTCTTTGAGCCCAGGGATGAAGGATGCCCAGATGAGTGAGGCCAATGCACTCGCTGGGTGAAGCTGACACTGATTCTCTCAGCACACAGTCACAGACCCTGGGACTCAGAGCCATGGGCAGAGATGTGAATGTTCCTTTGCTCCCACTATGCAGTTGACACTCAGATGTCTCTGTCGTCACCATTGATATATGCTCAGCAGGCACACTTTATATTTATCAATGCAGAAAAGGAGATCCACAAATTTGTCTCAAATAAAATTCTATCTGGGTTTAACCCAGGATCATGTGGCAAGCTCAGTTGGCATCATCTTTGTCAAGCTGAGCTGAAGATAAAGGTGCCAGGTCTCAGCACAGTTAGCTTCCCTGCAGCCCTGCAGCCCCTGATTTCCATGCTACATACTACTTTGGGGGGCAGGATAAGCAAACTCAATCTGCCCAAATAAGATAAGGTCTGAGAGCTGGGTATATTTCCTGACTTAAAAAATCTACCTCTTAAGCAATTTCTCAAGGAATTATGACTATTTCCTTCAATAGCCTCAACCTAGACAGAGGACAGATATAAACAAGGTGATTTTTCCATATTTATTGTAAATAATTAGATACCTTCCATGAGCCAGTGTTATGGTGGTATGCTCATTTCCCCTCTCCCTGTTCCCACCCAATAAGAGGGCCTCCCTACATGGGCTTGCTGGTTTGCATAGATCCTGCTTTGGGGGACTTGGGATGTTTAGCTGAAAAGAGAAAGATAGAGTCACTCTTTCAATGGCTACTGGTCAAATGCCATGCTCCACAGCCTCAATGTCCTCCCTCAGCCTTCTCTATTTTCCCAGAGGAGATGCACTTTTCTCTGGCCTTTTACTTGGTTTAATAAGAAGCTCATCAGTCAATTTGTCGTGCATGAATTTAATATGAAGAAAGAAGGAAAGGACAGATAATAGACAGAGGGGAGGGAAGGTAAAGAAAGGAGGGAGAAGAAAGGAGAACATCATAGAAAAGAAGAAAACAGATGAGGAAAGAAAATTTTTAAAAACTATAATAAAGTACATAAAAGAAGAAGAGAAAATAAGAAATGACTTCTTTTTTGATGCTTGGGGAGAGGAACAGAAATCAGAGTCTATTCTGACCAAGCAGGTCTGCAGGTACCACTGTACCCAACTACATACTGAGACTTGGTTTTATTCATTTTTTTTACTGTTCCTGAATGGTTCTTAAATGAATTTTAATGAGGTAAAATATGTTTTCTGTGGTAATCATCATTAATGAAATAGTAGTATTATCCTAAGGGATATAACCACAGCCAATGTGTAATTTCAGAGATGTGTAACAGTCAATTAAAAATCTGCATGGTGCCACCCCTGATTCATAATCCTTGTACGTTAATGGTATATGGTGGGCATTTTCTTCCTCTTTTCCCTCTTTCTGTTTCTTTTCATATTTTTATTATTGGGTGCAAACTGGCACTGTTCAGTTCCACAGCCTATTCTCATACATCACTTATCTATAACTCGAGATATCATTCTCTAGGACATTCAGCAAATATTGAGCACCTTATGGATGCTGACCACTGACAGTATGGCAGTGAGGAAGCAGTGTTTGACCTGTCCACCATTTTTGCATCTTCCCCTTTATAGTTCATTCTCCCCCAGAGCACCGCATATGCAATTTTTCAGAGCTAAACCAGGAAATGACATTCCCATACTTAAATCTATGATCTTGGCTTGAAGCCTCTTCCTGGCTAATAGTCCTTTTCAGGCTCTGCTGCAGGTGAATCCATTTATTGTCTCTAAGGACCCCCTTTTGCGTACAGGCTTGTTCCTCCTTCTGAGCCTCTGGACACGGGATCTCCTCTTGGTGATTCTCCTTCACTGAACCTCAGTTCTCAGCTCTAAGGCCATGTCCTTGCAGGCATCATGTCTGATCTATCTTTCCAATATTGTTTTCAAATATTGTACCCTTAGTCACTTGGTATCATGACTTAGATTTTTCACAGCTAGCATGCAGGTGGGAAAATTTTCCTATTCGTTTTATAATGGCTACATGTGGACTGTTTGTAGTTCATCAGCCTGATTTCTAATTGCAGAGAAGGAAATATGGAATTTACCACTGCAATTGTTCAGAAAATAGGTGTTGAGTCGCAGTCAAAACATTGAGAAGAGATTAAGGACATCTGTTACTAAAATGTGCAAGGTGTTCTCTGCTACTTCTGAAAACCATTTAATGGTATCGGCTTTGGTTTCACCATTTAATTTGCTCTTGAATGTGGGTTTCTTTTCTTGTGTTTTTAGGTTCCATATTATACCCTTGGTTTGAAGGGTTAAACAGTTACCTAGCTACTAGTTGAGGATATACACATAGTATGTGAATGGATTTTTTTAACATCATTTACTGTGAAACCCAATATATATTTGAAATATTATTAGCTAGGTTTAAAAGTGCAATTCAGGCAATTGAAGATTTTTCGTATACATTATATGTTTCTGTTTTGCTTTATTAAGGAGATATATCCTGAAGGGAGGCAGAGGAAATGTTCAAAGGAGCGTAATATTCTGGGACTATAAAAGAGAAAATAGTTTTACCAGTTTCCTCGGGAGGATATTCCATTTTGGATTTTGTTACCCTTGGTTATGTACTTTTTCTTTATGTTTCTAATCTTCAACTTATTGAATGTTATTTTTTTCCTGAAAATGTTTCACCTCTTTGAAAAGAATTAGTCACAGACAGTCCATGTCATCTTATTTAATTGTGCACCTGATTCCATTTTGAAGAGTGGCCATCATATTTCAGAGTAGTAAAGTATATCATTTTAAAATGATTTCAGATCTGCTTTTCCATTTAATTTACTCTGGATGGGGGTTTCATTTTTTTACTCTTAATGTTATTTTCTTGGCTCTTAAAAAAGTAAAATAACATATTTCAAAATAATATCATTTGACATTTGGTCAACTCTGCTTTGAAAACATTGTACACCTGAGAAATGGGAGAAAAATAAATGCTAAAATGGTATGTGTATTTTAATATTGGCTATGTTAGTTTTTCAGGGTATCCACAGCAAAGATTCACAAACTAAGTATCTTAAATAACAGAAACGCATCTTAAGTCTAATGCCAAGAAAGGAAGTGACTCCCAAGACATTCTCCTGGTATTTTAGGTGACCACATGGGTCCATTCATGTCCATCCTCTATGTGGACCTGTCTCTAAATTTCTCTTTGTTATTATGATTCTGGTTATGGTAGAATAAAAATCACTTTGCTGATCTCATTTAAGCTTCGTTACCTCTATAATAAACCTATCGCCAAATAAAGTCAAATTTTAGTATACCTGAGGTTATGATCGCTCAACCTATAACATTAGTTTATTGCACAGCTCTAATATTTAACATCAACTGACTTCTTGAATTATTACCACTAAAGCTAATTTAAATGTCAGGTTATACATACTATATCTTCAATTTAGTCATTATAGAAATAAAAACAATATTTAGGCCAATACACTGACTTATAGGAAGAATCTTCTTAGAAGCAAAAAGCAATCTGACAAGAATCATTGAGTCAGAGAGGCTAAGCCTCCCTTCCCATTGCTCAAATCTTTCACTCCACTTCCCTTTATCCTGTTCCTGTAGTTATATTGTCCACTTTAAAGTAACTCTTATATCTGTAAGAAAAATGAAAATTTATTTTAATTAATATTATTATGAATAATTATATACATTGTATGAGCAAATGTTGTGATGGTTCCCCCATTTCCTTCCTTTCTGTCCCCTAGTTACTAGGGTCCCTCCTCAGTGTGCATACTGGGTCTGTCCATAGGGTAGGGTGTATGAACTGCACCAGAGGTAGCCAGTTATTTATTTCTTCCCCTTTTTTCTGTTGTTACTGAGGGGGTCAATGTCTCTGGATATTCTCCCCAACCATGGCTCTTACATTCTTACTGCCCCCTCTTCCACTCAGTTCCCTGAGTCATGGTGGGTGAGTTTTAAGTCTGTTTTATTGTTGAGACATTAAGTGTCTCTAGACTTCTGTTTTGGGTTGTGTTGGGTATCATTGGTGTCTGTCTGCATTGACCTTTTTTAATGGCAGAGCTGGGGATTAGAACTTAGATAATACCCAGCAAATTCCAGTGTACCTCAGAACATAAGGAGTACCCGAATTCTTGTCTATAAGGTTAAAGAATTAAAGTCAGAGGCCATCAGAGGATAAGGTATAGTGGGAGACTTTATTTAAAGGAAAATGGGGAGTTATAGAGATCTCCAGCCACCAGTGTGGAGAGAACATGTGGGAGAGGGTTTAACAAAATCTACGCTGTTCAGCCAAAAAAAGCAGAAGAAGGAAATATAACAGAGGGCTCCCATTATGAGGAAAAGGTTCAGATGGGAAAAATCTTGAGCCTACCCCCACCCCAGCCATTAGGTGGGGTGAGGGAAGGCCTTACCTTCTTAAGGCCTGGTAATTTAGAAATCCTCCTCCTAGGAAGCCATCTGGAGGGAAGAAGAGAGACTGGACTTTCTTTCAGTGACTTTTAAAGACCTCAGTCAGGTAAATCAGAGAGACAGCTGGTTGGACCATATCTGACCAATCAATTTTAGCATCTAGGTTTGAGCTCTAGCTAGACACACCTCCCAGTCAGGTAGAAGGGTGTTCAGGCCTGGAATCTGTGAACTTGCCTGAAACTCACACTTTTAAGGGGTTATCAGACTTGCTGTGGTTATTGGTCTCCTGTTTATCTCATCACTTTCTCATTGATTTCACTTTGACCCTTGTGTGATATGCCAGAGGTAGTTCACCTCCTGCCAGGACATCAGCCATCATCTCATGTCTTGTTGGTGGAATTGGGTTGTCCCCAGCTCTTGCACTGACTTCTGAAAATTATAAACAGAATCTCCATGGGAGACTAATATCACTATAGGTTACATGAGACAAGCATTGCTATTTTGGCATAATTCTAATAGGTGTAGCCTCTGTAGTTCTCTGGTACTGGGAATTTCCCCTTGGAGCCCATAAGATTTTGGTCCCCATAGGATTTTGCCTTGGATCATAGTTCGAGTTAAGGGTACCTTGTCACTAAGTAGATCTCTAAGCCAATTAGTAAGCCATTGATTACCCTCCTCTCTTTAGTGCCACTATTATACAGACGAGCATTTCTTGACTTGCTGGTCTCTTCCATATAGCAGTGTGTTCAGCATTCTTGTGACAACTGTCTATGTTGTATATCAGTGGTCTCTGCTTTCTCCAAATATCATTCACCAATTTCCCCTGGCAACTCATGTAACATCATCCAGCACAACACATGCTACCATCTGGGAGCTGATTACCATTCTGTATCTAGCAGGATCTCTTGGTGTTGTTTGAGGACACTCTGATTTCTTCAGTAATAGGGTCTTACCTTGGGCCTGGGGCAGGTAGGGTTTCAAGAGCTTTGACAGAAGTCTGTCACATTTTGGGGAACTCATGGGTCTCTTTGATCACATCTCAGTATAAGAAAGAACCAATAACTGGGACAGGGAGATGCTGTCCTGAGCAATTTTTCTTGGGGCAAGGATTCCTCCCATTCTATTCATGGTCCCTCAGGTGGTGCCTACAGCTTCCTCAGGAGCTTCCTGTATGAAAGTTGGGATTTTGTGGTGTTGATTCACTATTAGTTTAATTTATTGTATGAGCTCCACCACTCTCCCACCCCCCCAATTCTTTTCATCACCTTTTACAGTCTCTCAGTTCACTGACAGGTTTTCTTAATGTTCTAGGTTAACCTGGTTAGGAACCACATATGAGGAAGAATATGCAAAGCTCGATTCTCTGTCCTTGTGTGATGTTGCTAAGAATGATCTTCTCCAAGTCCATCCACTTTCTTTAAATTTCATTTGCTGTGTTAATTCCATAGTGTAAATGTACCCCAAATTTGATATCATTTGTCCAGTGATGGGCAGTTGAGTTGATGCCAATTCTTTGCTATTATGAATTGGGGTTCTGTAAACATGGTTGAGCAAATGTCTCTGTGTTTTGGCGACAAATATTGAGGGTAGATGCTCAATAGAGGGATAGCTGGGTCTATTGGTGAGCTCTATGTCCATCCTCTTCAGGAGCCTCCACACTGCTTTCCATTGCATTCCCGCCAGTAGTGAATGAGGGTTTCTACAAAGAACTCAAAAAATTAAATAATATAAAATCAAACAGCCCTCTCACAAAACGGGCACTGAACTCAACAGGGGATTCTCAGAAGAGGAAATACAAATGGCCTACTCCCATTTAAGAAAATGGTCAACGTCAGGGAAAATACAAATCAAAAGAACAATGAGATTCCACCTCATTCTAGTCAGAATGGCAATCATTAAAAAGTCCAAGGACAATAGATGCTGGTGAGAATGAAATTTTTTGCTAACTAAAGCTCCAGAGAAAATCACTTAATGACACAGTGGATCCATGAAAACTAAACACCAAGTCCTTTAAAATAAGTTCATGAAGTCTTGATTTTTTAATCATAATCTAGAAAATTCTCCCATTTACTAGAAGGCAAAGCTAGCAGCTTCAGATGTGGCACAGTAGATTGATTTTAAGTCAACAATTCTTTTCAGAATTCCAATCTCTAGAAGTAACTATTAGGAACACTTTCATTTCTTATCAATATTATTGTTGCTCACTAGTTATTACATTTATATGATTTATTTTGTATGAATATACCATGTAAGATTGGCAAATTAGCATAGATAGGTAATCTCTGCATTTGGGATGTGGAGGCAGAAGGACCAAGTGTTTCTGATAAACTTCTTTTCTACTGCAACCTCAAGGCCAAACTGGACTAAATGAGACCCTGTCAGAAAAGTAAACAAATGCACAGACAAACAAATAAATAATAGTCCCAGTGAATTTTCTTTTCTGGAAGTTTCATCCTCCTCTAACCATTAACATCAATATTATAACTCAAGGTCATTACATTCATCTCTATTTTTATTCCCTTAAGAATGTTCTCAGGGAAGTGGGGCGATGGCTAAGTGGTTAAAGGTACTTATTATCTTCTAGGAAGAGAAATGGCAAGAAGCTCCAATATAATAAAGGTCTTCCCTGGTCATAAGTTTTAAGTGTCCCTAGAGATATTTCAAAACACATCAAAACAGAAATTTAGAGGTGGCAGAGAGCTAAACACTTAAGGGGATGTATAACATACCAACCAAGGCTCAGAAGACATTGCAGAAGAGGTGGCTACCAGATTGTAAGAGCCACAGGATGGGCAGTTATGTCCTAAGGCATTACCCCTATACACAGACACATACAGACTGACTGACCACATGCATGATCCCACAGTAAATGCCGATAACCCCACTGAGGAGGATTCTCAGTGATATTGAGGTGGAGATGTGGAGATATGAGTATAATTTGATGGGACCAGCACACCACATGTTCATACTGTAAAGTTCATAATAATAATAATAATAATAATAATAATAATAATAATAATAATCAGCGTAGGTCCAGTAAAACCACCATTAACTATGAAAGAGTTGAATCTCAGAAGGTGCTGAGACTTATATTCAGTAGTCAAAAAATACTTACTAGTCTGTGACTTTGCAAACTCTGCTTGCTATACAGAACAGAGGCTTTAATCATAGTGTTTCTCATACAGGATGTGAATACAAATAAAGCTTACTAAAAAAAACCCACTGTACTTCAGAAGATCACTCTGTGTGCGTGTGTATGTGTGTTCGTGTCTGTCTGTCTGTCAAAAAGAACCTAGAAGAAAATGTCAGGTATCCTCCAGATTTTTACTCATCCGATTCTCTCACTAAAATCAAAGGTTGTGTTTTTCAATCACACTGGCTGACCTCAAGCTCCAGTAATTGCTCAGTCTTCACTCACCACAGGACTGAGGTTACAGGACTATGTAACCATGTCTATCTGTTTTATATAGGTATTGGGAAGTGAACTCTGGATGAATCGTGCCTTCTTGGACGCTCATGCTTGTGTGACAAGTGCTCTTGCCAACTGAGCCATTTCCTCAGGTCCCAGACACAACATGTTTGTAAGTTCAGCTGCCATCAGTTTTCACTTCCCAAAAGGAGCTTTATCTGTGGGACCTTTTAGGAATCACATTTAAGACGTCCCAAAGTCACTCCGGAAGAAAGGCAGGTGTGCTTGGAGAAGAACCTGTCCTCTCAGATTTTTAAAAATATATATTTATTGTCCATAATGAGTTACATTATTTAGTGGGCAAACAATGAGTTGTTATCCTCAATTCCCCAATGCCCCCCTCCCCTTCTCAGATCTTTATCATGATACAAAGAGAAGAGTTCTGAGAACTGTGTAGATAACTCAGAGAATAAGAATGTGGCATAAACACGACCTGAGTCTCCAGCACAGGTGTATAAAGCTAAGCACAGCTTCACTTTGCTGTAAGCCCAGTACTGAGGGAGACCGAGACCATGGCTCTAAAATTAGACAAACTAACCAGAAAAATGGTGAGTTCCCTGTTCAGTGATAGACTTCCTCTCAGCGAAATAAGGAGGAAGGATGATGAGGAAGATTCCAGGTATCTTTCTCTAATCTCTGCATATGCAAGTAGAGGAAAGCACATCTGCACATAAACAGGTGTGTATCACACACACACACACACACACACACACACACACACACACACACACACACACTCACACCCTCTCCCTCTCTTTTGGTCTGGCTCCATTCATTACCTGCAGTTTTCCTGAGAAGATACTGTAGCCTACATTGTACCTGTGTTTACCTTCACAGCTTCATGCCTAGCTCTCTCAGAAGCTGCACACTGGGAACCTTAGCCTATTCCATATTACCTGGACTTAGCAGCTTTTTTCCCCCACTATTCACATAGCACAAACTTCCATGAACTCTAAGTCTTGTATTCTCCATTTCTGAGAAGTACCACGTGGAAGATGACAAGTTCTACAACCATGTGTAGATGTTTGCTTACCCATTTCATCACAACTTTGGTGGCCAACAAGTGCCTGCACAGAACTGGACCTCAGCAGAGTTCCATAGGTTACCTTGTTCAAGCAGGAAGCTCTTGGAAATTCCAAGTATAAATATGCCTAAAATCAGTGAGAAACACATTTTCCCCACCAAGTAAATCAGTTCATCACTTAGGAATTCAGCCTCATTCAAACTTTTATGGCATGGGTTGAATACAGACAGATTCTTTGAAAGAATGTAATGTGAATATTAACGTATCAAATTCCCAGTAGTGTCTACATCCTGTTATGAAATCCATGACACTTTCAGAATTCTTGTCCTTTGAACTCCCACCCAAGTAACCCATTAATCTCTGGTTACAGTATCAGGGCATCTCAAGCCTGCACATCTAAACTCAACCAATCACCACATGCCTTGTATTCATTTTCTCTATTACTTTTCTCATCATGTGACAGACTACTTAACATAGTAAGTTAATATAAAAGGTTTAATTCAGCTCAGATTTCATGGTGTAGATAACATGGTAGCTGATATAGTTCAGTTTGCTGTGGAGGGAGGAAGCAGCATCAATTTTCTTATCTGGACAGAATGCAAGGCACTCTTTGCAAGAAGCAAGAAGAAGGACCATGCAATTAGTCTAAAGGGCCTACCTTTGTAGCATAAGTATGCCAACAAGGCCTTTTTCCATCTCCCCAAATTCTCATGATCTCCCAAAATAGAATAGCCAGCTAAGGATTAAGTCTTTAACAAATGAGCCTCTAGGTACATTTTTAATGCAAACCAAAGCAGTACTAGAAAGAACCCAGGAGAGGGAAATTAATTAACTAATTACTCTTAAAACGAAATATTCTTTAAGCTACAACTAAAGGACTCTGTCTTGATAATTGGATTAAAAATATAAGAACTAACTATTATATATAAGAAAAAAGCTTTACTGGTAACAGAAATCACATATAGCAATTGAGAAGATAAGAGATGTTATATCAGGTACAGAGAAGCTGAAAAAAAGCAGGAATAGCTATATTCATATAAAGAAAATTTCAAGCCAATACTAGTCATCATAATGTCACTATATATTTGTAACAGGTCCAATTCGTTAAGAAGATAATACCAACTGTAAATGCATACACATTAAATATTATTACAACCAATTTCATAAAACAAATACTATTGGACACAAAGATCTAGATGGCCCAAACACAACAATAATGGGTAACTTTAATATGTCATTCTCATCAATAGGTGGTTCATCCAAACCAAAATCTCAACAAAGAAATTTCAGAGTTAAACTGCACTGCAGATCAAATAAACTTAGCTGAAACCTATAGACTATCTTGGTTATTAGCTATAGCATATGCATTCTTTCTAGAAGCTCATGGAAATTTCTACAAGATAGATTACTTTTTAGGCCATAACACAGCTTTTATAAGATAAAAATAAATGTAAATGGAAATAATTTAATATTTGTCTGATCATAATGGAATAAAAACATCAATAAAACAAAAGAATATACAAACACATAAGTATTAAACAAACTCTTGAATTATTAGTGAGTCAAAGATATTGAGGAATTTTTTAAAAAATATTTTATTTATTCCTTTTCAGGGAGAGAGAGAGGGAAAGAGAGAGAGAGAGAGAGAAAGAGAGAGAGAGAGAAAGAGAGAGAGAGAAAGAGAGAGAGAGAAAGAGAGAGAGAGAGAGAGAAAGAGAGAGAGAGAAAGAGAGAGAGAGAGAGAGAGAGAGAGAGAGAGAGAGAGAGAGAGAGAGAGCACCAGGGCCACCACCTTGTGAGTCTGGCTTATGTGGGTCCTGGGGAATTGAACTTGGGGCCTTAGGCACAAGAGGCAAGTGCCTTAACCGCTAAGCAATCTCTCCAGCCAAATATTTTTAAATACCTAGAATAAAATAAAAATTAAGTCAACTTAACCGAGCAATAGAAATTTGCAGGTAGGAGTGCTAAAAATCAGGAAGAACTCATACAAAAACAGTAATGGTGAATTGCATAGTCATGATCTAAGTTCTCAACAATAAAGCAGCCTTGATACTCCCCAACCACGACTTAGGGAACTGAGTGGAAGAGGGGATGGAAAGATTGTTAGAGCCTTGGTGGGAGGGAATATCCAGAGATATGGCCCCCTCAGTAACAACACACTAGGGCTGGTGGAACTGGGCTGACTCCTAGGCTATCCATGGTCCCCTGCCCCAAGGACTGATCCAGACTGCCCATGGAGGAGGATATTCAGCTGATTTGGGATGGGGAAGAGGAGTATTGGAGAACTGGCGATAACAATTCATTGTTTGCCCATTAAATATTGTAACTTATTATGGACAATTAAAAAAATACAGGATTAAGCAAAACCCCAAATTAGTATATACAAAGAAATAATAATAAGGCATATATAAAGAAATAACAGTACAAATAATTAATAAAATGAAGAACTGGTTCTTTGAATAAATATGCATGATTGAAAAAAAGAAAGAAGACCCAAATTAACTATAAGATATGAAATAAGGGACATTGCAACACATACCAGTAAAGTCCACAAAATCGTTAGGGATTATTTTGCAAACTTTGATGTCAATCAGTGTGAACTCTAGAAGCAATAAATACTGTCCTAGACACATCTGAACTACAAAAGATCTAAATATAAATATATCCATAGCAATACTGAAGATGTAAATATAAACAGATGCACAGAGTATGCCCACAAAGGGAAGTGAATAAATAGATAATCATCTCTGAATCTACCCCACTTCTGAACAAGGTAAAACACTAATTCTTCCTAAACTAGTCCATAAAATTTAAAGATAAAGAAGGCTACTAAGCTGATTTTACAAAGCCAGTACTACACTGATAATAAAGTCAAATGAGTATGCAGAAAAAAAGATACTATAGATCAGTTTTCCTTATTCACATCATTGTAAAATCTATTAATAAAATACTTTCACACTGAATTCACAACACATTAGAAATATTATACTACGATATTAAGTTGGTTTTACTCTAGTGATGGAGAGATAGCTCATCTCAGACGAATCAATGACTAATATTATAAATGATTTGACTCAGAGACAAAACTGACATTGCTATTTGCAATAGCTGCAGAAAATGCCTATGAGAAGATTCAACATCTCTTTATGATAAAGGCCTGGATGAACCTAGGAAAACTAAGAATATGCATAATGCATCTCAATGTGACAAATTTGGTACATGATAAACCTATAGGCAACACTGAAATGAAAGAATTTCCTTTAAAAATAGGAGAGATGCATAGGTTCTTATTGCCTCCTCTTTTTTTAGAGAGAGGAATCAGAAAATTTATTCAGGTCAACATGGGCTCAGGGGAATAACTTCCAATGCCTGAGTGCTGAGCCCCCTCTATTATTCAATGTAGTAGTGGAATTTTTAGTGAAAGCTGCAGGTAATATTAAGAAAATGAATACAGATAGGAAAGAAAGAAGTCAAAGACATACCTACACAATGGAGTTGAATAGAAGATTCACAAATAGTACCAGGAAGCTTCATATTTATGATGTTTGTCAAAGGGGCAAAAAAAATCTGAAATAAAGAAAATGCAGAATGGTGCTGAGAAGTCACTTGACCCCCACATGCAGAAGAATGAAAATAAATCATTCTCTCATTGTGTTCCAAACTCAATTTAAAATGGATGAGAAAGCACAAGATAGGGACTAAAACTTTGAAACATAGTGAAAACACTTTAAGACACAGACACAGGCATGAACTTTCTCTGAATGACTCGAAGAGCTCAGGCAATGATATCAAGAATTGGCAAATGGGATCACATCAATTTAAAAACCTTCTGTACTAGAAAAGTAACAGTTAACCAGAGTGTATATTGGCCACCCAGTGGGAGGAAAATGTTGTTATTTCTTCATCTGGCAAGGGATTAATGCCAGAACATAATAGGAACTCAAAATTAATCAACAAGGGGACAAATAATCTAATCAATGAATAGAAAGATGACAGGCACCTCTCGTGAGTAAAAAACAATCCAGTAAATACAAGAAAGTGATCATGTTTAGTCATCAGAGAAATAGAAATATACTGAGATTCTATCTCATCCCATTCCAAATGGCTATCATCACAAAGACAAACAAATGCTGGTGGATGCATACACAACTAGTAGGGGAAAGAAAATTACTGCAGCCACTATAAAAGTCAACACAGAGATTCATTAAAAACTGTGATTAAAACTGACATAGGATCCTGCTGTGCTTTTTTGAATATATACCAAAAGGAATCAGAGGAACATGGAATCAGCATGTAACAGAAATCCCAGCACACCATGTAGCCAAGATAAGGACACATTTTATGGCTTATTATTGATGGATAAGAAAAAAAATTGTGAAGCATATGTGATCAAATATACTATTCATCCATAAAGAACAAAATTACACCATTTATAGGGAAACGTTTGAACATGAAGATCATCTTATTTTTAAAAGTAAGACCAACTATAAAGGTAAATATGACATTGTCTCTTATATGTAAAATCTAAATGTTATAAAATTTGGAAAGGAGAAAGTCATAGTGAGAGTTGGAATATTAGCTGGAATGAAAGAGCAGCAAAAGGAAAGAGGGAAGTAGGATTGAAAAGGTGGTAGACAGGTCTGCATATTGTATGCTTGTATGAACATATCATATAAAACTAATTATTTGAGTAAAAAATAGATGCTAACTGAATAAATAAATGTAGGCATAAATACCTAGATGTGGACAGACTCTGTGTTCTTAGTGACTATCCACTAACAATAAAAAGAAATCACAAAACATAAAAAAAAAACTGTTAAGAGCTGAATGCAAAGGTTCAAAAGGACTCCTTCCAACACCTGCTATTTTTTTTAAAGTTCTCATTTATACATGAAGAAATAAAAGCTTATAGATATGAAATCTCTGGGGAAGTACTGGATGCAAATTCCTTAGAATTTCTCCTTAGATTTTTTTTTTCCTCAGAATCCACCCAAGGGTAGCTAGGACCTCAGTATTAATCCTGAAGAAAGTAGCCAGTCTAGTCAATGACATTTCAATATCCCTACATTCAAAATCTCATGCTTATAAGATACCTGGCCTGGAGGAAGGTTATGTCTCCTGTGAAGAGTCATGATGACTATCTGTATCTGAACAAATGTTCACTAAAACTCCCTTTTCTCATCCTCCAATCAACAAGAGATTTCACTGCAACCACCTGATCAGGAAGACGGATTTGAGACTTCTGTGCTTTATCTCCTCTCCAGTTAACCTCATATTCAGATTTGTTCTTTTTCTAAATCACTGCCATAGGGTCACCTTTTCTGTAGCTGAAGCAATAGACCACTGGTCTGTGTGTGTGTTCTTTCTCTTCAAAATCTTTATTTAAAATTTAGACTTATCATCATTTAAGAGTAAAAAGCAGACTTTAAAACAGGATGTCCCCACTACCCTATTTGTTGGGATACTTAAAACCTTTATATCAGATATGAAAACTAAATACTATTGTAATGATTAAAGGAAACAGGTTAATGTTTGGTGTGTTTGCCTTGTGTTGTGTGTGGGCCTCACAAATATGCCTCGATTGTAACCAGTACAAGTGAAAGGGAACCAGTGAGATTCCCTTGAGTGGTATATAGGAAAGAGATGGAATAATTCTTTTCTTTAATGATTGTCATCTATGTAAAAAAGACAAGTATAAAAAGTCTCAACATAGTTCCTACTCTTGGTTCTGATATTCAGCCAGTATTAATCCTGAAAATTAGCATATGTTCTACCTTCAGGCTAAATCAATTCTTTCAAATTTATTCTCATCAATGAAAAGAGAATATATAAACTATAAATTCCATAGACGTCAGTCATTTTCTAAGAACATGAAATAAAATTACATAATTGTATCATTATTTTCTTTTATATGAATGTTTAATCTTTAAACTGTCACTCTAATAACTTTCCTTCATAGTCAAACAGTCAGCCAGCAGGCACTGGAATCTAGTGATTACACGACTGGATACTTTGTATAAAAATAGGCTTATGGGAGACTGAGAACATGGTTCTGAAGTTAAAGGCACCTGCCTCCAAAGCCTGTCAGTCCAGGTTCAGTTCTTCAGTACCCACATAAGCCAGGTGCTTATGCATCTAGAGTTCATTTACAGTTACAAGAGACCCTGGCATGTCCATACTCTTATCTCTCTGTTTACAAATAAATCTAAATAAATAAAAATGGGCTTATGAAATAGTTTAAAAGCTCTAGAGTTTTTTAAATCTACTTTTATTTTTTAAAAAATATTAAAAGCACTATTAAAACAGTATAGGGCACCATTTGAAAACTTTGAGGCAGAATTGTGCTACTGTAAGATAAAAGCACATTCAGAGAAGAAATTGCCCATGTGTGAGAGACTGGATATTAAAAAGTCAGGACCAGCTATAATAATCAGACCCAGAACAAAGAGCAAGGCCTCCCATCCACTCTCCAGAGGTGTGCGGAATTATACAAGAGTCACAGTTTTCTCCGCTTTGCATTGAGCTATCCATATTTCTCCTTGCACATCTGCCTGACGACTCTCCAGACAGGAAGCTGAGGAAGTGGGGGTCACCATGCTGTTACCCTCTCTTGGGTTATAGACTATGTTCCTCTGCCTTCTGTCAAATGTATGAAAGTTTTGATGTAGACCCCCCAAGTTTCACACATATCTTTTCACAGGAGGGGAGATCTAATCCCAGTTCCACCATCCTGACCAGAGCAGAAGTTCATTAGCTCTGACTTTTCTTCATGTCCAGAGAAAAACAGAGGAAATTAAAATTTGCAATTATAAATTATATTCTGATTAAATCAAAGACTCAAGAAGTCCTTGCCTCACAAGCATTGCATCAAACATTATCTTCTGACAAAAGTCTTAGCTTTTTATGAGGAAATTTAGTACTGGTATAATTTCCCTTTTTTGTTTCTGTTTTTGATTTGTTTTGGGGTGTGTGTGTGTGTGCAATGTGGTATGTCTGTTTGTGGGTGGTGTTCCCAAATTCAATAGTCATCATGGAAATATATTGATTAAGAGTCTCATGCTCTACCGGCTGAGCTAGCCAGGCACCTGGAAATATATGGATTAAAACTGACAAAGTTGAAAATACCAAATTCATAAAAGCAAACACCACCTGTAAAACAAATTCCCTGCTGGTATACTATAATTTGCACAAAGACTTTGGAAGACTGTTTGCTTTGAAACCAAATATATACATACCTATCACTTATAAATTCAGTCTTTCTTATGCCTGATATATATTAGTAATTATTATAGTAGAAACACATCAAGACCTAGGTATAAGAATGTTCATAGCTAGATTAGTCAGCTTCTCCAAACAAGCACATCTGCCAGAAGAAACTTGTGTTATAAAGGGGACTTATTAGACTAGCTAACCAGATACAGGCTGAGAAGTCCAAGAATAGCTATCTTCAGGATGGAGAGTCAGAGAATTCCATAGTTGCCCAGCCCACCAGGCTGGGTGCAGACTGGAAATTTGGATAACATAGTAGCTGCTCAATCCATGAGGCTAGATGCATCTGCAGCCCCCATCTGGCACTGAAGGCCTGAAGATTATGGGAAAGCTGCTGGTCATCAGTCCACATTGGACAGCCAATGAAATGGTTGAAACCTTCAAGGTTAGCAGACAGGTTAGATAGACATGCATATCAGCAAGGCAAAAGGAAGCCCTGTAAAAGACTGTTTTCTTGGAGTTTCTTTATACATGGTCCACCATCATTTGGACTGCCCACAAGGGCTTCCTCCCTTATTTAATCCTTCCTAGGAATGTTCTCAAAAACTCACCATGTCTCTTCTTTGATTTCTAATTTGATCAAGTTCACAACAGAGCTTAACTATCACAACAGCAACCTTTTAAACCAATATAATAGGGAAACCAATATAAAGTTAATTTTTAGTTAAGTGGCTAAATAAATGTATTACATATAATAGAATGCTATCCATTAGCTGAAATGAAAGCGTTCTAACAGAAGGCATCAAGAAATCATAAACATCATACTTTTAAAAAGAACCTAAACCTAAAAGTATATTATCATTCCATTTTTAATATATTCATAAATAAGCAAAATAAATCAATGATCTTAGAATTCACACTTTGGAATCATTTTCTCATTAATATTTACTAAATTTGTTATACAAGACATAAGAATTTGACAATAAACAGATGTAATCTTTCTTATCACTCCATGTTGCAGCTTATTAAAATACTCAAGTGATTCATAAATGACTTATTAAAGAGGCATTAAGGGTCATTTTAATTATGTCATGAATGTATAATCAGTAACTTTTAATAAAGGAACAAATACAAAGATCTATAGCTTGCATGCATGAGATAAACTATTAACCTTAAATTCTACCAAGAGACACTTGTCTTCCTGGCAAGAGATGAGCCACCCCAGATCTATCGTGGAATATCCAAATAGAATCCTGCAGGCAGTGATGGGATAAGCAAGAGACATATAACCACAGCCAATCAGTCAACACAGGATGAACCAGCAAACAGACACCAATGATTTTAAACACAACCTCAAGCAGAAGTACAGAGGCCCCTAAGGCCTCAACTACAAAGCAGCCTTAATACTCACTCACAATGACTCAGGGAACTGAGCAGAAGAGGGGGCAAAAAGATTGTAAGAGCAATGGTGGAGGAGAATATCCAGAGACATGGCCCCCTCAGTAACAACATACAAAGGGGGTGGAACTGGGTTGACTCCTAGGCTATTCACAACCCCCTACCCCATGGACTGATCCAGACTGCCCATAGAGAAGGATTTCCAACTTGTCGAGGACAGGGAAGAGGGAAATAGGGAAATTGGAGACATCAACACATTATGCCCTTATTAAGTGTATTTAATTATGGATAATAAAAAAATCTAATATTTTTATAAATATATTTAATTTCAATAATTAGATACATTGTATGAGCAAATCTTGTGATGGTACCCCCATTTCCCTTCTCTCTGTCCCCTACCCACTGGGGACCCTACTCCGTGCTCATACTGGATCTGTCCTTGGGGTAGGGGTTTATGAATTGCACCAGAGGTAGCCAGTTTTTCCCCCCTTTGTGTGTTGTTGCTGGGGGGAGTAGTATAAGTTTTTATTCATGTGGGGTGTATTGGAGAGATGCATTAGGGCCTCTTGCCTATGCAAAGGAACACCAGGGTCTTGTACCACTTTTTGTATCTGGCTTATGTAAGAGCCTTGAGAATTGAACCAGGGTCAGCTGACTTTGCAAACAAGCACCTTTAATGCCTGAGCCACACACCTCTTTTGTTCCTTCTGATTCATGTTGCTTTCTTCATTATTTGCACATGCATTTGTAGAAACTATCTCTAATAATAAAGCCGTAGTTTAAGGATTGGGGAGATGACACAGAGGTTGTAGGAACTTGCTCACAAGACTTTCTGCCTAAATTCAATTCCCCAGTACCCATATAAAGCCAGATTCAAAGCAACACATATGTCTTCAATTTCAACACGTCAATAGCAATAGGAGTTGGAAAACCAGGAGAATCTTGGGACTCACATGTTGGCTAGACAGATATATATAATGGCAAAAGCAAGGGAGACCTTGTCTTGAGCAAAGAGGATGTATAGTACAAACACCTCAAGGTTATCTCAAGATTTCCACATTAGTGTGCTCTGTTGCAATGCATGCCTATACACATGTATACCTCTCTCTCTCTTTCTCTCTCTCTCTCCTACACACATACACACACATACACTCACTCACACAATAAAAAAAAGAACTTTAGACATTATTTCAAAAATATGTCTCTTACAAAGCTGGTTCCTTACTGCTGTATATGAACCAGAGAAATGAAAACTATCTAAACATAGTTCCTATAGTTCTAAAGACCTCAAAAAATTAACATATATATCAATATATATATATATATATGTATATATATATGTATGTATGTATGTGAAGAGTTCATATCCACTTTACTATTAAAAATCCATACACGTCCAAGCATTGTGATCTACAAATGCGATGGGCCACATTCCTAGCTATGTTGGGTTATATATGGTCCCAAATTCATAAATTGGACAAGCCTCATCTAGGCACTTCAAATGTATATGGATGGTTGTTCCATTTTCTGCTGCACATACCATGCATACGAAGTTCAGTCACTATTTGAATTCAGTCTTCTGTCAGTCAGCTATGACATCTGCATGATTGGCTTTAGCAGGTACTGTTGTGATCCTAACCATAGGATGAGAATAGAAGTCATTTGAGATTATTGAATTTGGTGTTGAGAAGAGCAGTCATTCCATAGATGAAGAGCTGAAGATTAACTACAGGTATAGCCAAGAAAGAATTTATTAAGGATATCAGAGCATACCAAAATTTGACATTATTTTTGGCTATATGTGAGCCTCAAACAAACTGTTTCAAAATAAAAAGTCTTACTAATATTATAAATGTACCTGATAGGAAAGAAATGAAATAGAAAAATATTTTAATATGTATGGACTTTCACAAAAAGAATTATTTCTCAAAGAAGACATGACAGGATGAAAAGAAAAAAAATAACAGTGTGTTTTCTTTGACATTTTCCTTTAATAAATAAAATTTGACCTTTCACACCTGCAGATTGTAGACAGCATTCTGTATGATTATATGCAAGCATGTACTGACTAGAAAAGAGAACAGACAGCACTGTGGGTGACCTACATGGAGTGAAAAAAATGGTTCCTTGAGAAAACTCCTGTGGTAAACACTCTTTTGAAGAACGAAATGGTTCTACTCCCATGGAATTATGGGATAAACTGTCTGTTTGGTTTCCAGTGGCTAAATGGTCCATCCAATCTGTGAGTTCTTGGCAATATACAATGGTTCCCCTCAGTCTTATTTAATTCATCTTCATAATGAGGAACATTTAAGGAATGGAGCTATGAAAAATGAAGCAGAGAAAAGTAAAAGATCATAAGAAGCCAAATGATCCAGTCACAGAATGACATAATAAGATAAATAACATTGGAATTCTTTCTCACTTCAATCAGAATTCTTATCCTTAAGAAAATAAATAACAAATTCTAGCAAAGATTCAAGGAAAAGAGGCCCTTTTATAGAAATTATGTGATATTCCTCAAAAAAAACTAAAAATAATAATACAGCTATGCCATTTCTAGGTGTGTACAGAAAGCTCTACATCTACATACCACAGGCATATTTGCACATCTCTGTCAATTGTAGCACTATTTGCAAGTTTAGTTACTAGATAGATGTCAACAGAAGAAAGGATAAAGATAATATAGTATATATGCACAATGGAGGTGTATCCAGGTATAGAGAAGAAGGAAATTATGTTATGTAGGAAAATGGGCACAGCTGGAGATCTAATAAGACTCCTTATGGGAACATTGCATCTTTGTCTCATTTGTGGATACTACATTTTATATTGATACATCATTAAATATGCAGGAGAAAAAGGTGAAAATAAGATAGTTGTGTAATCGATGAGAATAATGGAAGAGACAGCAGAGACAAGTGGGAGATGGGAGTACATGATATCATTGTATAAAAATGTCTTCATGTAATACATCAGTATACAAGTGAATAAATACCCATAAAATTTATATTAAAATCAATAACCCAGAGGTACTTCATGCACTTAGAATATATACATATATAAGAAGAATGATTGATACACAGAGTGAATTATTGACAAAGACATGGCAATGGGGCAGAAAATTTAGTTTTCCTTTCTTGTATATACTCTCTATTTTCAAATTTTTCTTAAAACAAGAAAAATATTCAAATGTCCTTTTTCAACTTATTGCATGTAGAAGTCTCTATTAATGTACACTCGACTCATATTTTCTCATAAGACAAGAGTTAAGAAAATGGGGGGTAAAATATTGGTGTAAATTTAGAAATTTTACACCTTTCATGAGAAGATACATTTTTCATTAATGTCTATTTAAATTATTAAAATATTAAACAGTGCTATTATAATGCTCAAATAATATTCAGCAAAATAAACAATAAATTAAAATCATTTATTTATTTGGTTATTTATTTCTTCAAGGTAAAGGTCTTGTTCTAGCTCAGACTGACCTAGAATTCACTATGTAGTCTCAGTGCGGCCTCAAACTCATGGCATTGCTTCTACATCTTCCTCCCAAGTGCCAGAATTAAAGCCATGTGTTACTACGTCTCATTTATTTTAATTTTAAATATGGAGATGGTTTTGGATTTAAAGTATACATTTACTTATACCTATATATATTTGCACATGAACACCACAGCTCAGTGACTCTTCTTCTGTGTAAAATTTAAAACTATCTGCCAGCCATGATGGTACATTGTTATAATACCAGCCCTCAGGAAACAGAAAGGAAGGAGGATCCCCACAAGTTCCTGGCCAAGTTGGACAAATAGAACTACATAACAAGGACCATGTTTCAAAAAATATGAAACAAAGTAACAACAATGGAAACTTTGGTAAGTGACTCCTTCACAAAGCAATGATTCTCATTCTGCATAAGGTAGACATGTTGCTATCTGTGCCTTGTACTGGTAATAAATTAGGTCCAATATTTATTATTGAAATTTATATGTTTTTCTTAATAGTTTTGATAATGTATACTTCTCCTATTGTACTGACAATCCCAAACAGGTATATCTAATTAAAGGAAAGCCTATGAACCACAAATGACAATACTTAATAAAGAAAGAGGTAATGAGAAAATAAACACTTTTTATGTTCTCTGTTTTGCACTAATTTCCTTCCATCTGGACTATCATTCAATAGAAGGAGAAATCAATTTAGTTCCCAGATGTCTCAGTTACTATCTAAGATTGAATATAATTATTTATTCATTTATTCATCCATCCATTCAGACATTTGTCTTTTCCACTTACCCTGGATCATGCTTAATAAAGGTGAACAGTTAGAAAGCCATGAGAGGCAGAACCTGCTTCTCTTACGTGACAGACAAGAGTGCACTGGAAGGTAATGGCCTCCCTGGCTCAACATGTAAAGAGCCAGTTGACAGACAGAGAGCTACAAGGAGGATTTGAAACAAGGAGATTCTAAGACACTATAAAAGTTGCCTGGTGGGGAAAGGCCAATCTTGATGAATGGGTTTTGTTAATTCTTATTCTTTAATTTCAGATTGATTTCAAGCAGAGGAATGAAAGGAGTACATGCAAGAAAAATGTCAAGCAATCTGCTTTGGTTAGTCACTCTCCTCCTTACCTGCAGGAAAAACCACATGCAACAGTTTATGTGTAAATGGCATTTTGTTTTTGTTTGTAAAATGTGATCCTAATTAGTGACCTGGGAAGGGAAAAAGAAAGGGGGGAGAAATAGTTCTAAGAGATGTCAAAAACTCCAATGTACTCAAGACACTTATGATGTGTTCTCAGGAGTAACTTACTGGAGGAAGAAAAGTCATCCACTATGTTTCTGTTTCGACTAGTCACAATATGTCCACCTCATTACACACAAATGTTCCAGGGGCCCCATGAGTAACATTATCATCAAAACCCTGCAGAGGAAGAAAGAGGGACATGGAGGAACATGGAGGGAAGCTAAGTGTTGTCCATTTTCTGGACCTTAGATCCTTCAATAGCAGCTGCGGCAAAGGTAAAGGCTGGGGCCAGACTGTGCTATCTTATAAAAGGGGTCTGACAAAAATATCAAGTACTGTAAAATAAAGCATTGTTTTTTTTTAAGCAACTGTTTTTTTTAAATTTGTTTTATTTATTCATTTATTCATTGCAGAGAGAGAGAGAGAGAGAGAGAGAGAGACAGAGAGAGAGACAGAGAGAGAGAGAGCGCACCAGGGCCACCACTTTGTGGGTCTGGCCCATGTGGGTACTGGAGAACTGAACTAGGGGCCTTAGGCACTAGAGGCAAGTACCTTAACTGCTGAGCCATCTCTCCAGCCCAAAGCATTGTTTTTACACTGGGAATATAGCTCAAGGACAGAGTGTTCAACCAACAAGCGTGAGACCCTGGGTTTACTCAGTATTATGGATTGATTAGACTGATAGATGTCAGATAAGATAGATGATAGATAGATAGATGATGGCTGGATGGATGAAAGGACAGGCAGGCAATTAGATGATAGAAGTACCTTTAGTAGTACAGATCTCTGATAAAGAGAAACATAATAAAATACCATTTGAACTATTTTACCAATCTGCACAGTTGGGTGAGAGGAAAACTAGGAGAAGGATTTCTCTTTTACACTTTTCCAAATGTATACTCCATTTCTTTCCCGAATGGTTTTCTGGATTATTTCAAATATCTAAACAGGAATTTGGATGGTTGAATAAATCACTTAGTGACATAAGCTTTTGATTTTCTATAAACCTAGAAAATATTCAGGGTGCATGCTTAGAAATTATATTTTAAGGGTATTAAGACATAAAATAAAGAAACCTAAAATTCTAGTTAACATTTTCAATTTTTGATAGGAATAAAGAGAACTTAAAATGAGTCAAATGATCAATTGCAGAAATGTTTTCAAAAATTAGAGTGATGTCTGTGATTGACTAAATAACAAAGTATCAATGAAATATTGTAAACATTAGTAATACAGAAAATTAATTGGAAATTAATGTAACTTTAAAATAAATGCTCAGTAAATCTATATAAAGCTTAACTTGTAACTGTATTGTCATTCAGATCAAAATATTATTGTGGTAAATTTGAAGGAATGTTCCCCCCACAGATTCAAGAGTTCATTAAAGTTTTTCCCCAGCTGCCTGGCTAGAGGGGTGTCATCCTGGCTGAATCCTAGGGTCCAACCCTAAGGTGTTTCTGGGGTAGGTCTGGAATTCCAGCTATACATATGCAAAAAGAAGTCTGAGCTCAAGCCTTAAGTTCCTACTGTTGCTGGTATTTGTGGTGCTAGTGATGGTTTTTCTCTGTTTGGACTGTGAAAAGGGAGCCATTCTCTATCCCATTATGGAACTTACCCTGGATCTGTAGCTTCAATAAATCCCTTCTCTTTTCCATAAACTGTGCCTGCTTTGGAGGTTCATCACAGAGGTGTGTGGCTGGTATTGACAGTTTTGATACCAAGATGTCAGGTAGTATGGCTGAGATGAATCTGACCACGTGAATTTTGGTCTTATAGAACTTGTGTGCTAGAAGAATGGACATGGATTTGGTAATTGCAACTGAAGATGTTGTGCCCAAGGAGCGAGACCCCCACAGAGACCACCAGGGAGACCAAGTCCTGTGCAAGCACATGAGGATCTTTATTACAAGCTCAAGCTTGGGTCGCCATCTGACACACACACTGGATGCAACAAAGAATGGTTAGAACTCTAGGTATTTAAGGGCAAAAACCACAAAAATCACAATTGGGGACTTTCCAAGCTTCTGCAGGTGTGACTTTGTTGCTTCAGAATAACCTGACTGCAGACAGTCAAGGACCTTTTATCTATCTTATCGTCTTCTGGCTGAGTCTAGGGGTAGCAAGATATCTTTTGGCACACAGACATGTCTTTTATGAGAACATCTCTTTGAGGTCAGCTTTTAGCTAAAATGGAAGGCTGAGCACACAATGGAGATCTTGTGGCTATTTCAAAGATACCTTCCAGAGCGGTAAACCAAGTTTTTCAGACACTTTTGATGAGAGTGTGAAAATACTAAGTAGAGAGAGAACTGCCTTTGGAGGATTGGTTTATGAACTTTCAAAGGGAAAGACTGTAGAGAACTTTATTGGAATTGCATGACCATGCTAGGGGTTGGATGCATTCTACTGCCTTTGCCCAGACAGTTTATTGTGGTTGAATTACAGACTGATGTGGTTGGCTAACAATATGAAACTGAGAATTTAAGATTTAAAGTTGGAAAAATTCAAACAATTTTAACTTACTGGCACAGAGACTGGCTTTAGATTACTAAAGCTCATATTGTCATGGGTTATCAGACTTGCTGTGGTGATTGGTCTTCTGTTTTTCTCTTCACTTTTTCATAGGTTTCATTTGGGCCCTTTGTGAAGGCTAGGGGTGGTATGTCTCCTCCAGGACGTCAGCCATCATCCAATGTCTTATTGGTAGAATGTGGTTGTCCCTGGATCTCTCAATGTCTTCTGAAAAATATAAACAGAATCTCTATTGGAGAGTGAGATCAATATAGGTTATATGAGACACCATTGCTTTTTTGGCTAGCTCCTAATGGGTGTAGCCTCTCTATTGCTGTCTGATAGTGGGGATTTCCCCTTGGAGCCAGGGTTCTTGGTAGCCCTAGGATTATGCCGTGGATCCCAGTTCCACTTAAGGGTTCCTTGTCACTAAGCAGATCTCTTGGCCAATCATTAAGCCACCATTGCACAGAGAGCATTTCTTGACTCGCTGGTCTCTTCCATACAGCCGTGTGTTCAGATTCTTGTGACAACTGTCTATATTGTATATATATATAGTGGTTTCTC
>PVHP010005093.1:37500-67257 GCA_004024765.1 Zapus hudsonius
AATAGACTGGAAAAAATGGAGAACAGAATTTCTGTGCTTTTGTTCTAACAGTTATTCATTCAATAATTATATATTTAACTACTTTAGGTGCCCACCCACAATAGGCGATATAAATAAACTTCCAAATAAATAGTGGAGTTCATGTACAAATGAAGTTTAAGAGGATTAATAAGTCATAGTCACTAGTAACTGTTAATTTGCACAAAAATTTTCCTATAGTTCACTATACATAGAAAAAATATTTAAGATAATCACAAAAAACTAAAGACCTACAAAAGACTGTGATTTGTATTTTCTGGCATTGGTGAAAAAATGTCACATGACAAATAAATCCCAAATTCAATTCACATGTTATAGTGCTCAATAAAATAAGATAATGTTAATATTATCTTAAATATCATTAGCATATATTTCATAATTATTTAAGGACATAAGTAAATTTGTAAAAGTGCACTATGGTTAGAAGGTTGTAAAAAATTAGCTCTGCAAGTATGAATCTAAGAATAATTTTAGAAACACAAAGTGATATTTGAAAACCCAAATTTAAATATATTCAGAAAGAAATATGTAGTTCTGGCTAGAACTAAAATAGTGTTCTTAAAGAATGAACAAAGTCATACTCACATAAAAGTCACATCCATTCTTTTTGAATTGACATATACATATTTTAAGCAAGTGATGTAAATAAAATAAAATCTACATTTCAAATCTGTGAATTTCCAGAGTCCACTTTGAATGTTTATATATTAAGAGAATTTATTTTATAAAAAGATAATCACACTATGTAAGACATCCTCAGGTTCAGGAGGTATAGAGGAAGCTGGGAAATAATCATTTCTGAGCAAAACTTGTCTTTTAATCATTGTGCCTACATCTGCCAAGTGCTGAGCAAATGCTATAATGGTGTCATGGGAAACTGTCAATATTGATTTTACTTATCGATAAAGGGAACTCACAAAGTGGAAATGATGAAACAAACTAGCCTATGCCCAAGACCTCTTACTGCAATCACCACTGAGAAGTGCTAGATTCAGCTGGCCTTTCTCTAAGCAATCAGATCTGCGTCACTGTAGTCCTACTTAAGTGATATGGAAATGATTGGCTCACATTGATACCTTTTGCTGACATAGTTCGATCAAACAGTAATGTATTTAATTAGAGTTTTTCTACCACTCTGTGTGATGGTTTAGAACAAAACTGTCTACAAACATTTCTATTCATTTAGATGATATTGTTATACTATAATTGATATAAGGAATTTCCTGTCTAATCAGGTCCAAATTTGATGAAAAAAAAACACTTAAGATATAGACAGTGCTCCTCTTGCATGGAGGTGCCAGCTATGAAATTGAATATGCAAATTAAAAGATGATAGATAAGCAGTGTATGAAATAAAGAAAACTATGGTCACCCCATCAACTTTGAAATATTCTGTCCAAACATTAATATAGCTCTTGTCTTTAAGTGTGTATATAGATAGCTTCATTAATATGATGTAATTTAAAGCACTAGAAACAATGAAGACTTAAATATTTACTTATTTGAAATAATAATTTAAATATTGTTCTTTTTTCTCAATATGTATCTAGAAGTATCATATGTATCCCTTACAAATTTACTCCGCTCTTTTTGAAGCTTTCTTTAAACATGTATTATTTTGCTTTCAAAGGATACAATATACCCGAGGCTTGCTAATATGAAGTCTTTTGCTGGATAATTCCCCTATAAACCTTAACTTATTTTCATGACAACTTCAGTAATTTTATAAAATTTGCTTTCATTCTTTTGCTCTAATTATGCATAATGTCTCCTAAAATGTGGCACTTTCAATATCCACCAATCAGCTTTGTCCTGTTAAACCCCATTTCCATTCAAGTTTAATTTCACCTCTAAGTTTAAACTTTTTGTCTCTTTGACAAACTTTCATTTTCCCTTCTTGGATTTTCTCTTTCCTATACATTTTCCTTACATACCAGGTAAAGTTTCAGTCAGCATAGGGAAGGCCACACAATGATATGCTGTGGTATCTGCACATGAAATTACTAATCACCTTACAAAGAGGTCAGTTAGACACTGAAAGAAATACACCACTCAGCCAGAAATGATGGTGCACAGCTGGAATCCCAGATGAAGGAAGCTGAGGCAGGAAGATCTCATATTCATGCCCTATCTGAAACACAACAAAAATCACCTAAGAAAGAAAAAAAGAGAGTGCAGGCAGAGGGAAACCTCACACCTGTTATTTATTATGATGATTTATATACTAAAGAACTATCAAAATTTAACTTAATACAATTATTCTTGGGGAATTATATCATTGTAAATGAAAGTTGAATCAAGCTGCTTGCTGATGAAGTGGTATTTAACTACTCTGCAGTAGCTGAAATTTATTTAGATCAGAATTATTCTCAGTAAAGATTATATATAAAATCTCAGTTAAAGTTAAAAGAATTTAATTTTTCATGTTAGTATATGTACACACATATCCATATGAAATGGCTACACTAATACTAGAAAAAGCAAACGTCAAGAAATGGTACAGGAGTAAGAAAATTTTGTCAAAATAATGTAGCCAGTTCAAGCCATAAAACGATAGACATAATAATCTAAACACAGAGAAACAATGTCACTGGAGAATTGAATAGCAGAAACTGCTTGTTGAAACATTTAGTGACCACATAATTTTTACTGTTGTTTTCCCCTAGATATTTAGGAATTGTAGAGACTAATGAAAAGACCAAGAACTGAATTGAGTTCAAAGGTTAAAAATAATTATAATTGGTATTGTAGACCAAAGTTTACTAACTTTTGACAAATTATTTCATTTCCACCATTAACTGTTCCATGTCTTTTTGTCAAACATGTGAAAATAAAGATTCACTAAAATTCACTAAAATATAGAATTATGTTTTAAAACTTTTACTTATCCGTAGTGTGAATGCTCACACTTTTGAGATTTTTTTTTGATGTATCACTATAAAGTGACAATAGTACTTGAGAACCACAATAACTCACATACAAATGGTGTTAAGTTGCAAATGACATTTTTTTACCTTGTGAAAGGAGTGTTGGAATTTTTGGGTCCACAGAGATGAAAATGATTAATTGACATCCAGTATGAAACTCAACAACATCTAGAACATTTTTCTGAAAGACTGAGGTCTAAAAGAACTAATCTTGAGAGGGCTGTATAATTTAAGCTGCATTATAAAAAATCACTTTTTATTATTCTATTCTAAATTAAAAGTTTTTGAGTCTTAAAGAAGACAGACAGTCATGCTGCTAAATGCAGAGTCATTGGAAAACAGCTATTTACCACACGCAGAAAGAAACTATTTGCACATTTAGAATGTTAGTACTAAATGCATATTCACAATGAATGAATAACTCAGTTGTTTTCTCACCTTACCATGCATGGACTTAGTTTTCTGTGCATGCTAAATATAGTCACCATTTATATAAGTTAAGAAAATGCCATTTTTATCTAGTGCACATTTTTTTCAGCAATAGCACACAGTTTATAACTACTACTCTAAAGTTCTAAGTCAGCAATTTTTTAATTTGTCAGACCCAAAACTCTCCCCTGGTAAGATTTGGAATTGATTGTGACATTCATCAGGCAACAGGGAAAGGAGGAATCAGTATTACTAGAAAATCTTTTGCCAAAAAATGAAGGCATATAAACAGATTTTATCTCTGTATTTTAAAATATAACAAGGGTATAAAATACTGTCCCATAACTTTAAGCCTCACTCAAAGTTTATGACATGGCATAAAATTTGATACTGTTTGGTTCAATTTGTATTCACGTGAAGAAAAGTTTTCACACATATTTACTTGATGGTTTCCTAAAAACTAAGATAGGCTAGTTGGTATCCAGTAAAAGTTAAGTGAGAACACTTTCTTTTTTATCAGAAAGATGTATAATTCATTAAGTTTAATCCTAATAAGTATTACCTCATAATAATAATAACCTTGTTTTGAATCTTCTCATTTATAAATGCTGAAGATCTCTCTACAGTAGAAATTTACTATCAAGATAATTATTTCATCAGAATCTATTTTCAAACTATCATTTGAAACAGAAAAATCAATTTTTCTTTATTTAAAATGTATATATGTATTTATATATGCTGTAGATACTCTGATTCCTCTGCCTCAATATTAAAGTAACTGGTGATAGACACATATGTGTTTATATCTATCTATCTATATGTTTGCATGTATCAAAATATACAAACTATGCATAAATATACATATACATATATGTATATTTTGATACATGCAAACACACAGACACACACACACACACACACACATATATATATATATATATAAAATCTGTGTGTGATTTTCCTCTTAGTATTTTCACATTCCCTTTTCTGAGTTCCCATAACAGCTCTTGGAGATTTAATTATTGTATTCTTTCCACAAACATTTCTGAATCAAATGTTCCCCAGCTCCCTCTCATTATATTCTTACCATTATATTCTTACTTCCTTATTTCCTTGCTTTTCATTCTATCCTCCTCAACTTCAAAAACTCTTCTCATTATGTATTAGTGTGAAAGTAGACCTGGCAGTCAAGTTTAGTGATACAGGGTGCTTAGTTCAAATCATAGCAACCACCCCACCCTCACCCCCCAAAAAAATGAAAACAGTAACAGGGGATGTTCTACTCTGACCAAATCACAGGTGACTCTCACAGCATCCCTTGTGCCAATTAATATGGAATTAATGATAAAGATATGAATTATACACAAATCAGTCTCATAAATCATTACAAAAAGCAATAACATACGTATGTATGAACTCTTTACTTTTCAAAATGCCCTTATATTTTCTACATTAATCATCATGAATATTATTGAATTTAGTCATTACTACATCATGAGAATATAAACAAATACTTGTCAGTAGTATCTAAAAAACAATAAATGTAAGCTAATAATCTAGATTATTATTCTTTCAATGTAAGTGCAAATAACATTTTTGTATATTTAATTGACATTTCAGCTCTATTACTTGTCAAACTGAGATATAAAAATTACAAGGTCTACTCTCAACTATCATAAACTTTACTTGACCTAAATGGGAGTGAAAAAAATCAAAGGGCTAGGCTTGGATTTGATTAAATTCAACTAGGGGTTCTCAAAAGTGCAAAAACAGACATTGTTGATACTATCTCAAATAATAGTTCACACTTTAAATACTATTACTTAGACCATACTTATTAATTATTAATAAGTGTCACGAATTTGTAGAAAAAACAATCTGCATGTTATCTTTTATCTTTAATTAATGTTCATGAATTTAGAATTAAATTATTACATTATCAACCAAGGTTTCAATTTTGTGTAATCAGAGTGTCCTTTGTTTTTCAGTACCAATTACCTTCTTCTCAAGGCTTCTCTTTATCAGCTGCATAGTAAATTTAGAAGTTCCCGTGTTTGGAACCATCGTGAAGTTAGATTAAGGATGCCACACTGTTGATGGTACTTGAGCCATTAGCTTTTCACATCAGCTAAGAGATGGATGCTTCCTACACCAGATTTACAGCATGTGTCAGCCAAGGTTTGCCTCAGCTAATTGTCAAATTACTTTATATTCTGAACCTTCAAGTTATTTTCAGATAGTCGACCTCAGATACAAAATGCTGACTCTAGCTTTCTTGAACTCTCCATCCTTCTTTTGCTCTCAAGTTCTATAGCTGCACAGACGTATATAGGAACACTTGCTTTTCCAGACATGAAAATGTAAGGCAGGAGATAAAGGGCATCTCATTGTGCTGTGTTTGGAAAAGTTAAGAAGAATATAAATGGACTTCAGTGACCCAGGGATGAGTAAAAGGTAAAACACATGTAGCAATAACTCTCCAGCAAGTGTTTGCTGCTACATCCGTATTTTGCTATGCTGACAGGATATTCCGCATGTCCAGGGAGCATCCAAGAGATACATTTGCTGAACTGTCAAGGGCAAGAACAGTTCTATTGCGAAGCAAGTAAATATGAAGAAATAGAAAACAGGATAACTGGATAACCATTTCCTTCAAATCAAAGTAAATTCCTCAGCTGAATAGACTGGAAGAGTGTCATGCTAACACTTACTCTCCAACAGCCAGTAATAGAAGATGAAAGAATCTTGCCAAAAAGTCAATTTACACTTCTTAATACAACTATCATTTAGGGAGTTAATATAGCCACTGATGAGGATTTTTGTTGTTTCATTTTTTGTTTGTTATGTGTGGTTCTCATTCTGTGTGTACATTTGTTTGGTTTTCCTTTTTTTAAATATTTTATTTATTCATTTTCAAGCAGAGAGAGAGAGAGGTTTTCCTTTTTTGAGAGAGAGAGCCTCACTCTGTAGCTATGGTTGGTGGTGTGGAACTCACTGTGTAGCTCAGGCTGGCCTCAAACTACTCGAATTTCCCTACCACAGCCTTACAAGTGCTTAGATTATGTGTGTGAACAACCATCCCCCACTTTCAATGTAGATTTTATGCTTTTATATCTTAACATTTTAACTTAGTGTTTTTGATTTAATACTACTCTAATACAGGTTTTGTTAGGTATGAAACACTTTACACATGCTTCAAAAAACATGAGTTAGCGCCTCGGTACAATCCCAAGCATCACAATATTAATATTCATTTAATAATAAACTAAAATTAAGTAACTTTCTTGTTTGATATCACAAACTAAATTCAAGAGGTAGGATTGAAAAACACACCATCTCTGTGCTACCTGGGAAGTAGCTGAATATTAGTATATTGTATACACCATTCAAGTAAGAATCTATTCTGGTCAGGAAACGGGCTGAAAGATGACAAGTTCAAGGCTAGCATTGGCTACATAGTAAGACCCTTCTTAAAAGAAAAGAAATGTAAGTAAGAAGTGTTGAATTTCTGGAAAACATTGAGCACTCTAAAATGGGTTTCTTTAATATGAACACTGTTTCTTTACAGCTAGAGATCTTTGGTAACTGATGTGTACTCTGTCATTAAAGGTCCCGTATCACTCATTTTTCTTATATTGTATCAATGCAGGAACTGATTCCAATGCAAGGAGTTTATCTCAAACTGTAAATATAATGATATCAGTACCAATTTACATGATATTTTCTTTAATTTTCTTCAGCTTATAGGTATTTGTAAATGGACAATGTATAGTGCCTTTGTCATGAGTTGACAGATGGAGCAGTTGCTACAGCTTTAGTCAACTGAAATAAAAGAACAAACCCACAAACAAAATTCTTCCATCTTGCATAAAAACAACCAGAGAAACATGCTCCCTTTGGGTAACAATAATGCCGGGTAACATGCTATGTGAATTTGTTATAAGCATTATGGCAGATAGGGAAGACCGCCTTAAAATTCTCATAAAGCTTTTGCATCTTAATGGAATTTTCTTAAAAGAATTTGTATTCCTATCCAAATAATAGTAGGCTAAATATAAGCCTGGTGATTTTCATTTATATTACAAAGCAAAATCGAATCTTGAGCCAATCATTTTAGTTCTATTTCTTCCTTTTTTCCAAATAATCCTTTTCACTGAATTATTAGTCAGAACCTGGTATTGCTGTTTTGTCCTCTGTGGAGCATCCTACACTTTGTCTAATGATAAAAAGTTGCTCTTTTTTAACCCGCATTACCATATTCATTGTTCTCCTTAGCTGAATGCTTTTTGTATGGCAGCCTTGTCCTGCAGAGAGCTGTAAGGCTTCATCAAGTATGCTCAGACACTTAAGGCTAATTAATGGAGTTCTAACTAATCTTTTTCAGCAGAGATTAAGTAAATGAAAATGTTTATTTCTAAGTCTTTATGTTTGAGTGAATGTTTAAAAATTGGTGATTACTAATAATCACAAGGCAATCGAATATCCATGACAAATCTTATGAAGGGAAATAAAATAGGACAGATTTTTATGTAAAGATCTGTGTGTTCATACTTCCCATATTGTGGTAGAGAACACTCATTTTAAAAATATATTTAAAACAGTTTAAGGTATTGTCATGGTTTGATCCAAGTGTCCCCCACAAGCAAATGAATGTGTTCTTGGTAATCAATCCTCAGCTGATGGCAGTTTGGATTTTAGAAACTCAATGTAGCTGTGTTGTTGGGGGCGGGCTTATGGGGGTTATAAGCCAACTTCCCTTGCCAGTGTTTGGCACACCTTCCTGCCATTGTTTGCAGTGCTGTGTTGGAGGTGATGTCCATCTTCTGCTCATGCCATCGTTTTCCCTGCCAGGATGGAGTCTCCCCTTGAGTCCATAAGTCAAATAAACCCATTCCTCCACAAGCTGCTTTTGTTTGTGTTCTTTCTGCGTAGCAAATACAAAGATGACTGCAACAGGTTAAAATCTGAATTTGATCTGGGAGAGAGAGAGAGAGAGAGAGAGAGAGAGAGAGAGAGAGAGAGAGAGAGAGAGAGAGAGAGAGCACTAGAGCTGAAACCAGAGAAATTAATCAGTTTTCTTCTGTATTCTTCAAACTATCTGGTTTCTCTACTTTTTGGTCATGTTGAGTAACTTTGCCACTGTAGTCAACTCTGGGTAATGCAAGCAGCCAAAATAAAAATAAAAGGAATGTTGTAGAGTCGGTAGGGATGCTAAAGAACCTGTCTCAAATAAAAAGCATGGAGAAAGCAATTAGAAGTGAGCACTCAAGCCGGAGCCTCCATGAACTCAGGATACTGCTTGCAAATAGAACAAGCCACAATGGAGCTAGGTTCATTCTGTTCATGGCTACCAATAGTTTCCTGTCTGAATATCCTTGCATTATTTTCCCAAGTCTCCACACCCAAGTGGCATCAAATAATTTGATTGCCTAAGTTCTACCTTCACAGTGTTGCTCAATAACCAGGGAGACTTGCTCTCAGTTGGAGCTCTCAGCCTTATGCTGGGAAATCAGACCCTTCTTCCACTAAGATTCACAAAAATCGAAATTGTCAGCAGTTTTTTTTTTTTTTTGGCTCAATTCAACCACCATTATCATAACAACAGATAAAATAACATTGAAAAGAAATATCAATTGACAAAAACTTGGCATATATGTTAAACTAAGTTCTCCTCCTCATCTTGACTAGGATGTTATCTTCCCTATGCCTTGGTTTCATCGTTTCCTCAGTTTTAGATAAGCTACTGTGCTGCTCAAAACATAAATTCACCATAAAGAACGGAATAAACCTCCAAGCATGAGAGTGCATCCCTACAATCCCAGCAAACAGGAGACTGAGGGGGTCAGGAAATGCTTGAATTCCATACCAGCACGGCCTATTTTGTAAGACCTGGAATCAAAACTAAGCAAATAAGAAAACAAACAAAACATCTTCCTATCGCTTTTCATTCCAAATAATGTATTAGAAATATGTTGCTGGCTGGAAGTGAAGTTCTGGGATACAAATGTGAGCAGACAGGAGGACCTGGGTTGATTCTAGTGCACATACAACACTACGTGATTACAGACCTACTATGTGTGGGGTGTATGGTGTGCAGTGGTACAGATAATTTCTGCACTAAGAAGTACATAAACATGGGGAATTATTGTCAATCTTATTATGTAAAAGATATTAAGAATGCACATTTCTTTATTTACCATTCTGTATGACCATTGCAATAATAAGAAATTGAAGAGTGAAAATTTAAGGCTTAAGTATTCCACTCCTACTTCTTTCCTGAGAAATATTTCTTCTCCTAATCAAACAATTCAATTTCCCCTGAAAGGGAACTGACATTCTTACAAAACACACCTCTGGAGGACAGTCCGATCTAGTGATGTGTGCCTCACAAAACTGAACCAATGATAATTTATTCCTGAAGCCTTGTAATATGGACTGGTCTATAAAATGTGTTCCTTTACCAGAAGTAATAATGTGCCATATACATCATTGCTTAATGAGACATTCAACATTTCTGTTGATTGTGGTACAGTGAGAAGCCCACAGCCAGACCGTCAGGTCCACATCTTTACCTGGCTGTTGCTGTCATTTGTTGGTTTCTTTGGTTTGGTTTGGTTCAGGGATGATTCAGCACTCCTCCTTAAAGGAAGTCAGATGAGCTTGATCACGTGCATACACCAGGTAAGGGTGTCCTATCAGGAGGTTTCAATCGTTACCGCTGTTGTTGAGCTATAGGAAACTAGGTTTGGGCAGGATCTAGATTATCCTTTGTTAAAGAAAATGTTCATGGCTAAGCCCATGAATGGTTTTCCATCTCTGCTGAATGGCTGTTTTATATGTGGTAGCTGAGGAAAGATGCTGACCCATCATTTTATCAGATTATTGGATCTGCAGGCCAGTGCTCTCTAGTGTTCATTTTTATGGGAACTAAATATTTCACACTAGTGGTCATTTTGAGTTTCATTCTCAACTTTTCCTCAGAATCACAACCTTGGAACAAGAGATGTTTAACTGTGTCCCTGATGTCACTAGTCTTTCCACAGATGGGAATGAAGAATGAAGGGATTGCTGTCCTCGATCACTCTGTCCGGTGGAGAAATTTCAGAGCTTCCTATCTGTCCTTTCTACCAAAAGAGTTTTCACTCCACAGTCTTCTGAATTCCTCCAGGTTTGTCTATCTATCTATCTATCTATCTATCTAATCTATCTATCTACCATCTTTCTATTTAAATGTTTTTATTATTCAAAACTCCAGGATGAGTCTTCAGTTCCCATGGGGGATGTCACATTTCAGTACACAGTGTTTTGTGTCTTTACTGATAAGTCACGTTGTTCTGTTCTCTGAGACCCTTGAGAGAAGCCTTCAAAGGCGGTCTACCAAATGTTCTTGATTATGTAATAGCTGTGTTCTTACCACATGGTTATGTTAAAATATTAACACCAAATTTCTCGGAATGTGAATATGTGTGTATGTACTGACATTTTACATTTATGTATTTTCTAATATATGTGTCATTAGTTTTCCATCTTACTGTACATCTCGGACACACAAGGAAATTAAGCCAGTATGTCAGGTCTTATCTAACTAATGTGTTCATAAGAAGAGGAAATTTTATAAACACACACACACACAATTTCAAAGCACATTCATGAGCAGAATGAAAACGTATTAAAAAGCAGCTGTGTGATTTTTGAGGAAAGACTTAGCTAAAACCAAACCTTCTGAGACTGGGCTTAGATGCCTGCCTCTAGAACTGTGAAGTACAAATTTTTGTTTCTGAGTCACCCAGACTGATATGTTTGTTATGTCCAAGTAAATTATCTTATATTTGTTTGCCAACACTGCCTTGATAAGTTATCACAAACTTAGGCTCAAAGAAACTGATCAATAACAGCTGGAGTAAACAGAGACCACTGACATGAAACATAATCTGCGGTCATGAGTAGGCTGACCACACCTCCTACGGGGAGAGAACAGCGAACCAAGAAAGGAGCACTTGTGTAATGGAGGAGCCTGGGCCTGGGGGAGATGTTTGAAATGGATCTCTTTGAGAGAAAATCAACCTGTCAACATGGACAAATTACTCTCTCAATGCTTGAGGGAGGAATCAATGTCCTTGCTTTACAGTCATAGATATGTAATATTTAATAAGTGTTCTTGTTCTCCATCACTAGAGCCAATGGCCTTACAGTCCTCCAACTATGCTTTTCCTTAGGACTACTGTCCTGTCTTCTATTTTAATATCTTTTTAACTAAAATGTACTCACACAGACATCCCAGAAGAGTCTTCTTATTTTAAAGTCATGTGAGCACGTCCATGTTGAACACAGTTTCTCATATAACCCCTTTGCTCTGTGTTGCTGCCTGTTTTTCTGAGAATTACAATGTGGACATCTTGGCCAGAAGTAATTCTGCCTACCACAAGTCCTATTGCCAACTTATGCTGGGGTCTTCTCACAGCCTCCTTTCTTTGACGACTGGTAGATTTTTGAACTGGCATAATTATAGTCAGATATTTTGAATTCACAACATAATTATTATTATCTACCCACTAGACCGTGAAATTTTCTTTTTATAGAAGAAGTGGTTCCTAATGAGACCACAAAAATTCCAAGTCTACACTTGCTTTGTTTTGGGAATATCTCTCCTTCCTTCAATGGATCTTCTACTAACTTTCCCATCTACTAATATAGGCAGCAGGTAGAAGTCAAGAGAGCCGCTTGAGTGAATAACGAATCAGCCTTCTGGAGAAAGCAGAAGGGTGAAGAATAGGGAGGGTAGAGCTGTGTAACAGGTGAAAAAATTCTACTCTCATGGAAACCAAGAGATAGCATACTTCCTGAAGATGACATTTTAAAGAAATGGCTTTCTGGTCCTTCAGAAGACACTTCGGGGTTGTAGGATATGCATAAGCATGCACACACACACACACACACACACACACACACACACACACACACACGCACACACACACACAAAGGCACAGATCTAAAATTAAAACTTGTAAGTCCTTCATAATAAATATCCTAGAAAAGAGAGTCCACAGTCTGACTTGTAGGCATGAGTTACAGAAAGAGAATTCTAATCACCTGAACAGAAACTCAGAAAAGTGCCCATTGACCTTCCTCTGCTGGAGGTCAGGTCAAAGTCTGCAGAAGTCTCTTCTTTCAGAGGCGAGAATGGAGTGTACTTGGCAAGAGGTTTAAGAGTTCCTATGACCTTCCCTACAAAGTTCCTGGTTAGAACTTGCCAGTAAATGGTGCTCTCACGATATGTGGGAGACAAAAGATAATTGAGGTCAGGCCAAAGAGCAAAGGAAAGAGAGCAGCTTTAGAGATACTCCTTTAAAATTACCAGCAGTAGTTTCTGTAAATAGCATGAAGGGAAATGGAGATGTGCAGAATATATAGTGACCAATGCTCAGGGAGGCTAAGTGGCCCATGGGTCTTAATGGAAAATATTCAGAGAATAAACAACTAGTAAATGCATGGTCACTGGCAATGGGACCCTAGGAATAGATGAACTTGGTTTGAAGTTCTCTCTTGTCAAAATACAGAGTGTGGGGGGGCTGGAGAGATGACTCAGTGATTAAGACACTTGCCTCCAGTGCCTAAGGCCCCGGGTTCAATTCCCCAGTACCACATATGCCAGACCTGCAAGGTGGTGGCCCTGGTGCTCTCTCTCTCTCTCCCTCTCTCTCTCTCTCTCTCTCTCTCTCTCTCTCTCTCTCTCTCTCTGCTTGAAAATGAATAAATAAAATATTTAGAAAAATACAAAGGGCTGAAGGAGCTTGTAAAACCACTAGGAGGTAAAGGTATCCACTTGGCTACGATCTGCTTGACCATGTTGTAGGCTTTTAAACCTGTGTTTCAGTTCCTAGCCTAAAATCCCTCAGATTCATAGACTTCTCACACTCTTCAGTAAGAATGTGCTACATATAATCTGCTCAGATTTAAGTCAATGAACTCTTTCACACTTGTTCAAACTGCATGGGTCCTTCATGGCGATTCTCAAACAACACTTCCCTAAATTCAGTACAATATGTACTCGTATTTTAAAATAGCCCCTAAAATGGTTCATATTTACTTTCTTCCTTATATTTCTGGGTGTTCTTATTTTAGTAAGACACTATCACGAGGAAAGGATGAATGGGGGAGGTTGCTTCCGGTAGACAGCTGAGCTGGCATGGAAGTTAGTCACCAGTATTTTGTGAATGGTTGTAAATTTTGCTTCCCTAATTGTCCAAGGAGTGTGTGAGCTCTGGGGCCAGATATGTACTTACTTGCTTCTTAGTATGAGTTTTGCTATCAATCAAGTTAGCAGTGGAGTTGTGCTTCGTGATTGCTGTAGATACAGGTCTCAGAAGTTGAATTTTCTTCCAGTATCTTTGTTTCTGATCTTTATGTTTCCCTAGAAGCTTCTCTTGTGAAAACAACCAAATGTTCTTCCAGCTGCACTGGTTACAGCTCAGAACTTTTTCTGAATGGTCAGGTGTGGGGTGGAAGTATTCCATCATCATATGATTAAGAGCTGCTGTTGTTGAGAGCCTGTGTCTCAGGACAATGGTCTTTATACCAGTTTCTTAAGTTTTTTTTTTTAAATTTTTTTTTCTCTTTTCCCTATCAAAGACTGACAGTTGGCAGTAGGTACTTTGGGAAATGGCTCTTCAACCACATAGGAAGATGAGGCTCTGCTAAAATCTTCTTAATTTTGTTACTTAATTTTGCACTTTGTTATTAAGAATATTAGAAGCATATTTTAAATGATTCTTTTACCTCCTTTTGATGTCAGATGATATTTCTTCCCTCTGTACTCTGAGAGCCTGAGAAGTTTCCTAAAAGTTAAGGTTATGAATATTAGGAGATATCCAAAAGCTACTGTTCCCAGGAATGCCTCACTCACAATGATCCACACTTAACCATCTGGAGTTCTTCACATGGCATCCACAGGAAGCTATCAGGAGAGAAATGACAAATCTCATCTTACTTCCTCCATTTTACTCAAACCAGAACCCTAGTCCACAGAATGCTGCTGGCCCACATTCACAGTTCGTCTTCCCTCTTCAGGAAACCCTCTCTAGGAAGACCCACACAGACATGCCCAGATTCTTTACCTATGTAATTTTCAATCCATCAAGTTGAGGATGAGCATGAACACCATCCTAATATCAGAGGAATGAGATTTACCAGAGTTGCCATGTTAGAGAGAACAGATGAAGAGATCCAGTGACCCCAAGTTTGACTTTAGAGAACCAACATGAGATTTAGGTTTCAATAGAGGAAGAATTACAGCAAGAGTCCTGGTGAAGATGTGGCCTGGTAGATATCACCTCATGCTAGGCCAGCAAGGAGGCTCACAAAGGTCATTATTACTTGAGAAGAATGGCCTGCTTCCCCTGGAATGATTACTCCTATTCTGGGACATAGTGTTAGTGAATATACAATACTGACCTTGCTGTTGAGTTCATGCCTCTACCAGCAGGTGTATCCAACCTACATAGGCCATATTTAGCCAAGGATAGTAATGATTGCAGCTCATCACAAAATTATAAACTTACTTAAAACACACACACATACAGAGAGAGAGGGAGAGAGAGAGAGAGAGAGAGAGAGAGAGAGAGAGAGAGAGAGAGAGAGAGAGAAAGAGAGAGAATTTTTGGTAACTTGACTGCAAAGCTCTAAAGTGAAAACTTAGATGATGGAATTATCACAATGTGAAAAGGTGTAGGACACACCTATGCCACAATGACTGTTTAGAAAGCCAACAATTTTTCCAAATCATTTTTCTATCTGACTGTGAACCTTCATTTGAACACTAAACAAAATTTTATTTAGCCATCAGTCGGAGTGTAACTGGTGACCAGCCAAACAGCCTGGGATATGCTCATGTATGTGGTTTATTTTTCATGTTACATTTCTGATGCCTGACCAGAGATTATTAAAAATATATTTTCCACATTTTGAAACCTGCATGTTTAAATGGCAATTCTGATAGCTTATATTTCTACAATCTTGAAATGGTTTCTTAAGTATATCTGTAAATTATACTTTTTTAATCAAGAAAATGACCTGGCAAAGTGGTTGAAATGAATGAAATGATAAAGTCCCAGTCCCCAAGGAATTGCTTCTGTTCTTTAAATAATTGAATATTTTCTACCTGGTTTCCTGGGGGAAACATGCCACATTCATAATAACTAATACATATTATGATGTGGTTTATTGAGCTATATACTATATGCAAGCATAAAACTATGTGCCAACAAAATATATAGATAGAGGGTATTTATATGGATTTAAAAAATAAGAGACATTTTTACATGAGCAATTTTATTGAACAAATAATGTGAAAGTAAGCAAAAATGGAAATGGTAAACATTGCAGTGCACTTATATGCATATTAAGGTTAGAAATAGACTATAAACACATGTAAATATTAATCTGGAAATTCTCTTTAAAACAGAATTTTTGAAAGTTAGTTTCATATCTTGTGATTTCTCATATCCAAGAGTGTAAGCAAGGATTCCTTTTTTCTCTGGGACAGGATATCACTTTGTAGCCTCCACAGTGTTACAGGCTTATTTCACATGGATAAAATAGAAGGGAAGAGAGTCTAAGCCTGTGAAAGAATCTATCAGTCTGTCAACTCCTGGTTCCAGTCACCAGCTCCTTCCCTCGCAGAGCTGTTGACCAAAATGACCCATTAGATCCCAAAAGCAAGACAGGATTCTGTCAAAGCTCTTGAATACCCACCCCAGGCCTGAGGTAGGATCCTGTTGCTGAAGAAACCATCATCTAACAGCATCAAGAGATTGAGAGACACTTCGAGGTCCAGAACAGTAATGAGGCCCCAGGTGGTACTTAGTGCAGTGCTGGAAGGCACTGCACAAGCTGCCAGGAGAAGCTGGTCAACAACAGTTGGAGCAAACAGAGACCACCACCATGAAATGCAGTCTGCCACCAGGAGTAGGCTGAACACACTTCCTATTGGGAGAGAATAATGAACCATTAAAGAGCACTTGTACAATGGAGGAGCCAAAGCCTGAGGGAGGCAATCAATAGCTTTTAATTCAGCCAAGTAACCCACTTAGTGACTGGGAGTCCTTAACTGGAACTGGGGACTCAGGGAGAAAATACACTGGGAACCAGAATCTTGGGACCCCAAAGAGAAATGCACTATACAAGTGATTTACAAAGAGGCTACTAATAATAGAATCTAGCTAATTCAGAAATGTGTATCTAAATTAACCTATACTGATCTCACTCTCCGATGGAGAATCTGTTTGTATTTTTCAGAAGGCAGAAAGAGAGCTATGGATCCTCCAACCTACCAATGAACTTGAAGCCTGATAGCTGATATCCTTGCAAGAGATGAGCCACCCGGCACCTGCTTTGGAGGCTCCACATGGAACCCCTCAGAGAGTGGTGGGATAAGCAAGAGACCTATAACCACAGCCAATCAGTCAACCCAGGATTAGCCATACAGACACCAACTATTTTCAACAAAGCCTAAAGCAGAAGTAGAGAGCCCTCCTAAGACCTCAACAATAAAGCAGCCTTATACTCACCCACTATGACTCAGGGAACTGAGAGGAAGAGGGGGCAGAAAGATTTTAAGAGTCATGGTGGAGGAGAATATCCAGAGACATGGACCCCTTAGTAACAACATACAAAGGGGGGTGGAACTGAGTTGACTCCTAGGCTGTCCATAACCCCCTACCCCATGGACTGATCTCCAGACTGCCCACAGAGAAGGATATCCAGCTGATTGGGGACAGGGGAAGAGGGAAATTGGGGAAATGGGGATATCAACTCATCATTTACTCATTCAATGTATCTATGGATAATAAAGAAAAAAATTTTTAAAAAAATAAAAAATGTATATTATATTTCAGACCTATAAACTTCATGTTCTAAAATGTGATGTAAAACTAAATCTTGAGGAAACCGAGTGAGTCCTAGTTTAGTTTCCAGTTCCTCTTCCCCAAGAATTTCGTGTAAACTTACACCACTGTGGCTATAAAATGGTGCAATAGGTTTTATGTTAGTCCTGTCTGGAAAAATCTGTGATTCCAACTTTTGTCTAAAGCGGCCAGACTAGAAGTTATATGGCTGGCCTGCCTTAATGCCTCTCTTACTATTAGTCTTTCTTTTATTCATTATATTTTGTGGTTCTAGGGATTGAACAAGCCTCCCCCACATGCCCCACCACTGAACAATACCTCCTCCTCAGTATTAGCCTTGTACTGATTACTTAAGATCGGCTGGACTCTACTGTGGCTGTTACTATCATTACTGTTAGTATTATTTGTGCCTGTAAAATGCTGTGTGTTGTTTTTGTATTTTTTTCTACCATGCATGTTTCCTTAAGCGAGGTTATGCCTCTGAGCTTGCTTGCTCTGGCCATCTTTTGTTTGGAGGTATGATCTATTCTGTTTAGAACACCAAGTACCTTCAGAGAATAATATAAACATCTTGTCTCAGAAATATTAGTTGGAAAAGTCAGCATACTGATATAATAAGTTCCCTACATGTGTCATATTTGTTAGATGTGAGTAAATGAATGAGAAAAGGATCATGCAACTCTGATGTCCGAAGGCAAAGGGTCTTGCTTTCCTCTGATCTTATGCCTAAAACTCTCTGTGTCTTACATACTCCTTGGAGATAAATATATCATTAGGCTCACAAAGAAAGATGACGCTAACATCAGTACAGAGAGAGCTGAGTTAAGCATTATTCATTATTGCTTTCACTTATTAGATGTAATATCCTTTCCTTATGTTTTGATTTTTCAACTTTCCATAAAGGTGCAGGAAAGGGGAAAGAGAAGAGCCAAGCCAACCTTGACTTAGTCTCCTGTCTACATGGGAGAGTATGAAAGGAGATATTGAATATTGCAGGAAGCATACCTTACTTATTAAGAGTGAATGAACATTGAGATATTAATTATATGCCCTGTGCCAAAATCCTTCTTTCTGATCCTTTTTACTTCTTCCAATGTTCTATATGAGAATAGAAACGAGCAAACCTGACAAATTTAGATTTTGCAAACGTGTGCACTGACGAACGATATTGAAATACATTGCAAAGAAGGATTTTCAACACACTACTCTGTCATTTCCTTTTCTTATGAGACACACGCAGAAATACTGTGAGATAAAGATTTTATGTTTCAACTTGGAACAGAAGGAAGTGGATAAATCAGTGCTGCTTCTTGACAACCAACGGTAAAAAAGTTTTATCCTAATTATTTTTCTAAAACTGCTTCTATTGACTTTTCATGTCTATTCTCTGTGTGGGAGCATGTGTGTGTGTGTGTGTGTGTGAGTGTGTGTGTGTGTGTGTGTGTTTGGCAGAGAGAGCAGAGAGAGAAAGAAAAAGGGAGAGAAAGATATACAGAAAGATGCATTGCTGTATTTGAACAGTAATTTCTTGTACTTTATTCTACCACTAATAATTTGGTTCTGTTGTAGGAACAAATAAAATAATAGAAAATGCTGTTAATATTTCTGTGATTATAAGTACAGTTATATGTGAATAAATATGAATGAAATGCACCACTTTGAGGTGGGGCTTACTTGCAAGTGTTTGCATATGTTTCTGAAAGTCTTGTTTTAAAACTACTAGACTTTTTCAAATTTTGTCTATGAAAATTTAATTATTAATTTTGCATTTATTTTCATATGACACTTTAAATTTAAATACTTTTGTTTACTTGTGAGGAATAGAGGCAGAGAGAGGGAAAGTATCAGGGCTTTCTGCCATTGGAAATAAACTCCATTCTTAGGCAGTACTTTGTGCATCGGCTTTATGTGGGTGCTGGGGAATCAAACCCAGTCTATCAGGCTTTGTAATTACTTGCTTTAACATCTGAGCCATCTCAGGCAGACTTTTTTTTTCAATTTGACGTAATAGTTTTATTATAAATGTTCATATAATGAATATTGCTGGGTATCTACCATTTGTAACTCCTTAAAGTAGATATGTGAAAGGGATTCAAAGAATAAATACAGTTTCTAATTTAGGAACTCCATGATCAAGAGCATATACTCAAACAGATCTAATGTAACTGTAACATACTACTTTGAATAAAAATCTATAGGTAACTACTATGAGAACATAGGAGAGGCCACAATCACTTCAAAGGGAGAATGAAATATTAAAAATATTCATGGAGGGCTGGAAAGATTGCTCAGCAGTTAAGGTTTTTGTCTGCAAGGCAGAAAGACCAGAGTTTGATTTCCCAGAGCCCACATAAAGCCAGATGCATAAGGTGGCACACGAGTCTGGAGTTTCTTTCAGTGGCTGGAGGGCCTGGTATGCCCATTCGCTCTTTTTCTCCCTCTCTAATAAATGAAAACTAAAATATAAAATATAAAAAGGAAACAAAAATGTCTGGAAATAGCATGTATCTCCTTTTACAATCTAAATGGTTCAAACTTAGTGTTTCCTAAAAATGATGGATTCCATTTAAAAATTCCAGACTAATATGATACTGAAATATTTATAAATATGCGCCATCTTTTTAAACAACATTCAGATAATAAGAACAAGAATTGCAAAAATACTTTCCACTGGCTCAATAACTCAGTATTTGGGAAATAGCCTGCAGAACCATATCAAAAAAATAGGCTAACTTATGAAACTATTTATGACATCATTATTTATATTAGTAAATTAAGTTTACCAGAAAGAAAGAAATTATAAAAAAAATGGTTGCAGAAGATACATGTGTTTGATTAAGTAATATGTAGCTCATTGCTATAAACTTGAAAAAGTCACTTAAAGTACTAAGAAACATAATTTTATGGGAAACACTGTATACAAAATGATACATTCGGATATCAACTCTGAAGCATCAAGAGATGTGCCTACAGACTCAATTTCTTATGAACACTGAGGGCATTTTCCTTGTAAGGGAGTGACAAAAGTTGTGTTTTACTTCAATGATTATATCATCACACTGTTTTTATAACAAAAAAGGGAAATGAAGGTGCTGGGTCCACATAGGTCAACCTCCAAATACTTTCATTATCTTTTTCCTGTTGTTTCTGTGAACTTTTCACCCTTCTGTAAAAGCTGACATTGCAGATATATGTTTCACTTCTGGTGTGAACTCAGTTTTAGTAGGTTATACAAGTCCAAAGACTTTCAGTCTTTTATCAGGGCATTAATATTGGGAGAGAAAAGTAAATTTATAGGAAATTATTATTTTTGTCTTGGAAATTATATTGAAAGTCACACTAGAATGTTCTAAAATATTTTCAGCCCAATAACAAGGTTAACATGTGTATACCTATATGTTCTAATATTTTAAAATTTAATGTCCCATGATGATATCTTTGAGGGGTGTAGCTTAGTAGTTAAGAATGGATATTCTGGAAGTACCCTGTCCTCATAGTACAAATCACAGCCCATCTCTCATTATGTTATATGTATATACACTTACTTAAAGCTTTTAGACCTTGGCTTTGTAAACTGTAGATGGAGAAATAGTGCAAAGTTCCTCGTGCAGGTGCTGTAAAGATAAAATAAGAAAAACCCATTTAAAACATGGACTGTTACTACAGTGGTGGGTCATTAACTGATGGCTCTTACTGATGAGGGTAGGCTAAGTATGTAGAAGGGAATAAGATATCACTTACATTACAACAACTACACTTTGGCATACAATCATGCCTCCTGACATTCACACTTCCCCAAGCCAGGCCATAGCCTCTCTGACCTAGCTTTAATAGTGGTTCATAAGACAGTACACATTGTAGAGGTCCCACCCCCTCCCTGGTGGGAAGACTGCCACATAGGGTCCAAAGAAGAATCTGGACAGGCAGGGCTTGCTCAGTTTCCCTTACAGACTCCATAAAAATCCAGTAGTTGAATATGCTGAGGTTCTTGGAGAGTTACACACCTGAAGAGTGCACGGAGGTTCCCTTCTCCTATACCTAACCTTAAGTACTTCTTAGATTTGTTTGTTTATTTATGTGTTATGCTGCCCTTTATAATGATCCATTCAAAGTAATTCATGGAACCTAAGGAGGTGGTTGCAAACATCCCAATTTCTAGCTGGTATTTAGAAGGACAAGTAAAATAACTTGCAGCTTGGAATTAACTGACATCAAGCTGCCAACCTGTGGGGTATGACAAAATTTCCAGGTAGAGTCAGAACTGAGTCAGATGGGAGGACACCCAGGTGGTGTCCCCTTATTGCAAATAGCTTGCTGAGTGATGAGGGAAAATCCCAGTACCTTTTGAGTTCACAGAGGACATCTGGTTTGAAGATGTACCAGTACCACCTGAGTCAGAGGTGGAGCTAGTTCAGAAGTAAAGCCTCTGCTTGAGTGAGGTTTGAGAAAGGTCCTCAGTGAGATGGAAAGATGCTCAGGAGTGCTGAGCAGCAGACGCACATGATATTACCTAGGACAACAATCTCTCTGGAGGTCCTATGACAAATGATGTGGAGAACATAGGAATGGAATGAGGTTAGGCAGCTGTTAAAATAGTCAATGGAGGAAGAGGATGCGATTTAGACAGGATGCTACTGGAGGATGGAGCACGAGCTCTCAATTTCTGAGTTTCATGAGAGAAGATACTGCATGAAGAAGACCCTTTGCTGTGGCCCTGATGCACACACTACATTGTTACAGAAGGCAACTATATTCCAAGCTTTAGAGTAGGAAGAGAAGTCTAGGCTAGAGTTAAAACCATGAGGTATTAACTTTATAGTCTACATTTAAAGCAGCAAGGGCTGGGAAGTGAGAAGAGAAAACACTGGGCCTCGGAGCACTCAGAGTAAAGAGATGGGGCATCTACGATGGCACACATCTGTAGTCCCAGTACTCGGGAATCTGAGGCAGGACATTGGCAACTTCAAGGCCAGACGGGGCTGCATCGTGAGCCTGTGTCTCAAAGCAATAAAAGCAACATAGACAACAAACCAGCAAAACACAAATCAGTTCGTCCATATCCTTTAGTGCTGGTCCTCTGCCTTTGTGAACTCTCTAAGCAGGATTGTACTCAAGCTCCTATTTCTCAACATTTGTTTTTTTTTTTCCTGAAAGCTGTTTTCTGTGTTTGTAACTTCACAATATGTGTGTATATACATATGTACATCAATGTCAGGTGAATGTAAAGATTTCAGTTATCTCTCTCTTAGTGTATAAGATTTTTAGGTTGTTGATGTTGGTGCTAACGATTTCTAGTTGACTACCAAGGGTGCATGCACACTGGCTTTGTGATCCCCTCCTCCAGCACCTGAGTTGAAAGTTAAAGGCCTTTGCCACCCAGTCCCAATTGCTTTGAACTGTGGTTTTAAAATGAATTTAGCTACAGTATAGTTATCTCAGATTATTTATTTCTTCATTTGTTTTTTGCTTGATGAGTAAAGCTATAGTTCATATTTTATAACATATTAAAATAAGAAACAGAAGGATAGACTGATTTAATTGAATAATCCAATTTGGCTTCTTATATTCCAGCAATTATTTATGTATTTAGTTTAGTTTTTTTTTATTTTTAACAGTCTTGTTATATAGCCCAGGGTGGACTTGAACTCATCGTGCCTCTGCCTCTTCTTCCTAAATGCTGCAATTGTTGTCATATGCCAGCATGCTTAGCAATTGTTTATTTATTTGTTTGTTTATTTATTTATTTTGAGGTGCCACTCTGGCTTTGTTGTTCGGGCTTTTCTCACACTCCTTGGCTCCTGGCTCACCTTGTAGGGTTCATGGGACTATAAACACTTGTTACCATGGCCTAACTCATTTCTTTGACGTTACTGGAAGAAAGAGAAGGTTTATGTCCTTTACCTCCCTTGCCCCATTCCCTTCTCGCAGAGGGTCCAAATCCTTTAAGAATACAGCACAATTCGCAGATAGACCCATATAGGATGGGTGGAAACCAGTTCTCAGGAGTGATGTATGTGCAGAGACTTCAAGTGAACAACAAAAAATCCCTGCAGTATTTTTTAAAGTACATTGGCAAGTGTGTCTCTGAAAGCAGAATGAACCATTGATCTATCATGAGCAATTGCTCGGATTGGAGGTTGCTGTCCTAGTGATGCTATGAATTCACTTAAAGCTGCATAACTCAGTGTTAGAGGAAATGGGAAATGAGAAATGATTGGATGTTGACTTCATGCTAAGTTTATCAGTCCAATAAACTGAACTGTGTCTAACAAAAATCTGTCTCTCTTCTCTTTCTCTCCCTCCCCCCTCCCTTCCTCTCTTTCTTTCTCTAGTGTTGAGTTCTTGCTAGACTCTTATTTTCTTCTTTGATGAGCCCTGAGTCTCCTCAGTGTCTACCACCGTCTCCCTGACCAGCAGCGAGAGCAGCTCTCATATTTAATCCTCCACTTCGTATGAAATGTTTCCTGGGCCTTGGTATGATCAAGATAACTTTTCCTGTGCTAGATAGTTGGCTTTCTCTTCTCATTTTAATGAGTCTTGGGTCTCCCCCCCCATATTCACTGCTTTCTGTAAAAAGGAGGGTCACTAATGAAGACAGTAGCATTGATCAAACAGGATAAACATGTACATTCAGAAGGCCTTTTATAGGCATAACCTCTCAATCTAATTGAAGAACAATGGACGTTTCCCTCTGGGGTCTATACTGTTGCAAGTCATAGGCTCTCACTCATATCTCAGTATCAGGCTTTAATTACCTCCATTGAATGGGCCTCATATCCAATCAGAGAGCAGTTGATTACTCCCATAACTTATGTGCCACTATTGGATGGGTAGGTACATAGTGCCTATATCGTTGATTTTGTAGCTTGCAGGATTCATTGCTTGTCTATGCTGAGGGTGACCAGCAGCCCCAGCAGTTTGCATAGCACTTTCCAGCACTATTAAAGCCAGCCAGGAAGCACCTGTCTTCCATCTCAATTCTAGCTTAATTCCTCAATGTCTTGGGACCACAGCTTGGGGTGTCTTCAGCAATAATCTTAACTTTAACTGATATATAAAAATAACAATTTTATATATCAATGGGTTTCATGTAGTATTTTAATGTATGGTGTAGTGTGATGTCAAAATAATCTTAAATGTATCTACTACTCCATAATTTTTTGGTAAAAATCTTTCAGGATTTTTTCCAGCTTTTTGAAATGCATAGTTTTTTTTTATTTTTAGTGTTTCCACTGTGGTGAAATAACAGAGCATCACTTATTGCTCCTATCCTTGACATAGCTCCATTAATATATAATTGCCAAGTTTTGATACAAGAAAATCTGGCACTGACTCACATTCAAGTATTAAGTGATTGCTGTGCCTTTTGATAGGGAAGAAATCATAAACTATGCAACAGGATTTTGATTGTACTGAAGATGATATAAGAACAGGTTTGTGTTGCCACCTTGTGCAATGAAAAAGGAAAAAAAGAAGGAAAGAAAGAAAGAGAGAGAGGGAGAGATAAAGAAAGAGAGAGGGGGGAGAAAGAAGAAAGAAAGAAAGAAAGAAAGAAAGAAAGAAAGAAAGAAAGAAAGAAAGAAAGAAAGAAAGAAAGAAAGAAAGAAAGAAAGAAAGAAAGAAAGAAAGAAAGAAAGAAAAAAAGAAACAAGAGAGGGAAGGGGTATCCAAGAAATTAAAGTTAAGTCTTCCCTGTGTGTTCCAACTCAGTAACTAGACTTTACCTTTCTAAACTGATAAACACATGCTTTGGCAAGGAAAAGCTGGCTTACACTAGACTCCATTTAGGAAGTTCAGTTTAGAAACTCACAGGAAATATATGTTGCAAATGTGTTTAACTATCGATACAAAGTTTTTTTTTTAATCGTCTCAGTTAGATAGTTGCTTTTATCACATAAAGTAAAACTACCTCGTAACATACTAAAAAATACAAATCTATAAACACACATATGCATTTTAAAACATTTTATTTATTTGAGAGCGAAAGAGAGAGGGAGAGAGAGAGAAAGAGAGAGAGAGAGAGAGAGAGAGAGAGAGAGAGAGAGAGAGGAGGGAGGAAGGGATTATATGGGTGTACCAGAGATTCCTGCCACTGCAAATGAATTCCAGACATATGTGCCACTTTGTGCATCTAGCTTTACATGGATCCTGAGGAATTGAACCTGGACCTTCAGACATTGCAAGGAAGCACCTTTCCCTGTTAAGCCATCTCCCAACCAACATACACAGCTTTTGCAGAGAAAAAAATATGATTATGATTCTGTCTCTTTATATTGCAAATAAAAGTATGCGAAAGTTTAATATAGCATTATATATGAAATGTTTAACTACACATATTTTCTTTCTAAGATTGAATTTCAATTCTAAATCTCAGCTTGGAACCTGGTACTGTGAAATAACATATTTTCCATATGTGTAGCAGAAGGATGGAGCAGAACTGTATCTGCCATGATCACCAGGAAGACAATGATGGCTACTCAGAGTCTGTGAAGTTTGATGCTCACTCAATGACAGCCTTGATTCCTCCCAGTAAGTACAAGGGGACACGGTGCCCACATGATATAGGTTGGGTAGCTTAAATCAACACTTTTTTTGGTCTCACAATTCTGCAAACCAAAATCAAAGTGTCTAAGGAGTCAGATACCCTCTCAACTCTGTAGAGGAAAACCTTCCCACGAGTCTTCTTTACAACCAATGGCTTCCTGACTTGTCGCTATAGCTCTTTAACCTCTTATTTTTTTCTATAAATGGCATATTATCCTGTATAACTCTGTGTTCTTACCTCTTCTTTTAAAGATCCTGGTCATTAGATTAATCCCACCGTATTCTAACATGACCTCATTTTAACTTGAGCACATCAGCAACAGCCCTATTTCTGTTTAAGATCACCATAGCTATCTGGGGTTAGGACTTCAATATATCATTTTGGATGATACAATTCGACTCACAGCAGATGAAACAAGTAATGACAGGGGCGCGAAAGAAGCAATATCCAGTTGTATCTGGACAGGCATGTTTAAGGTGACAGGACAGAATTGCTTAGCATTTTGATAGACCGTGAAGGATGAAACCTGTATTTTTGAGAATGGCTGGATAGGGAGGAATCTGAGAGACCTTTCAGTGGGAGGAAGCAGCACCCACAAATTAATGGATAGCACAGAGGTACCTATGGAGGAAAGCCTAAAATATAGACCACAACCCCAGTGCCAGTGAATCTTGAGTGCTCCCTAATGGGTGATGGTGGATGGGACACCCATATACTTACTGCCCCCCCCCCTCTCTCTCTCTCTCTGTCTGTCTCTCTCTCATAATTAGCTCTGAAAGAGATGATGAGTGGCTAGGGGAGAAGGATGAGGCACTAGGAGCAGAGGAAAGCACAACAAATTCTGAGAGCTGTTTAAAGGGTAGAATACAGACAACTTATAATCAATCATAAGAAACATAACAGGAAATGACATGTTTACAGTTTAGTCCACATGAAACATAGAATCTCCCATCTTGCTTGCACAATGGTATTCCTTTTATTTTCAAAAAAATGTTTTTTTTTTCACTTGATTTATATGCCTATGTGCATGCGCATGTATGGGTGCACCCATGGTCTCCTGCTACTGAAAAATAACTTCAGATGCAAATGCAACTTAGGGTCTGGAGTTACCTGGGGGCTGGGGAATTGAACCCAGGCCAGCATGCTTTGACCACGAATCCATCTCCCCAGGTCCCATTCTTTGTCTTCTTACTTTAATCTTTTTTCCCCTTCCCTTTTCTTCCCTTTTTTCCTTCTGTTTCTTTTCTTTTGTGCTTCCTATTTCCTCTCCTTTTCCATTTCCATTCCTTTAAAAACTTCCACTTCCATTTCTCTTTCAAACTTCCATAAACCATTATTGATGAAAATCTCAAGTTGTGTTTCAGAAGTTTTCAAATAAAATGCGAAAAAAATCATTCATTTTATTAAATAATTAAATAGTCAAAGAGAAAACATATTTTAAAAGATATTTGAAAAATATCTTGTTCGCCTACTTAGAGAAGTCTTCTCCAGCTACTGTTTTTCATCTATATGAAAACATTTCTTCTAGTGTATGGTTAACATTCACTTCAGTATCCCTTGTTCCTTATAAATGTAAGACTAAGAGGTAAAGAACTGTTGTCACCGAATCCTGAAATATTCAAAGGATGAGCTTCATGGATAATTCCAAAGTGAAATCAAAAACGTACATCATTTTATTCCTTCCATCCCAGAGTATTTTATATCATATTCAAATAACAAGAATTATTTTAATAAAACTGCTGAGATAGATCTGGTAAATTAAATTATTTTTGTAAAACAATAATTGAAAATAAATATTTATCTGATCTGGTTTAAAAATGAAAAAGCCACAATTATTAAGCTAATTGTGGGAATTTATTTTATATAGAGCATAGTTCATGTGAAATATATAAAATTTGCTAATATTAAAAAGTCGTCACACTTACCAACTAATTTCCTTAAATAAAATGTGCATATGTTACTTCCATTTTATTTCCTTTGACTCTATTTCATTTCTACTAGAGATCTATTTTTTTACCTTGTTTTTGCCAGAACAGCTTGGTTGTTAAAACATAACTAGAGATTACAAAACGTTTTAATGAAGTAAGAAGAACAAGTTTTCTTACAATAGGCTGGGTTTTTGTTTTGTTTGATGTTTTCAGAACCTAAAAATGGCCCTTCCCTTCAAGAGAAGCTGCAGTCCTTGCGAGTAGCGCTCATCACCCTTTATCTGCTTGTGTTTGCTGTTCTCGTACCTATTGTCGGAATCATAGCAGGTATAGTATCCCAGTATTTTGAAACATTCATTCATCATGTGAGTTGCTTATTTTAAAAGGAAAATGCAGCATTCATTTTTATATAATACATTCATAAAGTTCCTATGTATCGTGTTCCTAGTATTGATTCAGCTTGATTTAAAAATGCATTCTGCAGCAATAGGTAGAAACCAATGTTCTTTTATCATATGTGTGCATGTGTGTGCGTGTCTCTGTGTGTGCGTGTGTGCACTCACATTAGTGAGCATAGTCATGCACATGCCTCCTAACACATAAGGAGGTCAGAGGACAATTTCCAGTGTCAGTGTTTGCTTTCCACCTTGTCTGAGATCCTACCTCTCACTGTTTATGGATACATTAGCCAGGTTTGCTTGTCCAAGAATTTCAAGGATATCCTTCTATCTCTATCTCCAATCTTGCTATACGTGCATCCTGGAATTACGGCTGCTTTCCCTACTATTGTGTCTGGTTTTATCTGGGTGATAGACATCCAGATTCATGCACTTATCCTTTACAGCAGAGAGTTATCCCTCCAACCCCAAATATGTACTTTTAATAAGGAAAAAAATGAATATAATAATGTAAGACAAAAATATTAGCATGGTGGACTGGAGGTATTGTTCAGTGATTAAGGCACTAACCTAATGTTAGTGGTAAAGCCTAATGTGATGGTTAAGTTTTGATGTCAACTTGACCTTTCAAGTAATCTTGGATGAGTCTCTGAAGATGTTTACAGGAAGGCAGCCTCTCAGTAGGGGGCAAGATGTAAGGAAGCTCAGGAGAGCTAGGAGTAAACATCCTTTGCTGTGTAGGCAGTGCAGGAAGGAAATCCCAGAGACTGAGGAAGCCATTAAGTCTGGGATAGGTTTGCAAGACCCCACCCTAAGGCTATATAAAGGAGAAGAAATTCTCTTTGGTCTTCCTGTCTGTTTGTCAATGTGTTCATGATGTAGGTGACTGGCTTTTCTCTTTGCCTAGACTTGTGAAAGGGGAACAACCTTTTTGCATTCTCGAACTTCCCCTGTATCTATAGCTACAAATAAATCCTTTCCAAAGAAAACTGTGCCTGGTTTGAAGATTCATCTCAATGGTGTGTGGCTGACTGCAACACCTAATGACCTAGGTTTGATTCCCCTACCCACACAAAACCAGATGCAGAAAGTGGTAAATGCATCTGGAGTTCATTTGTAATGGCTGGAGGCTCTGGCATGCACATATTCTCATTCTCTCTCTCTCTCTTTCTTTCTCCTTTCAAATAAATAATAAAATATATTTTAAAATATTAACATTGGAAAGTAAGATGGGAAGAAGTTTAGTCTGTTTCAAAACTCCTCAAAAGTCCTATACAATTCTTTTTTTTTTAAATTTAATATTTATTGTCCATAATGAGTTACATTATTTAGTGGGCAAACCATGCGTTGTTATCCCGACTTCCCCAATTCCCCCCCCTCCCCATCCCTGATCAGTTGTATATCCTCCTCCGTGGGCTGTCTGTATTAGTCCTTGTGGCAAGGGATCCTGGATATCTTAGTACTCATCCCGGTCTTCCTGGCCCAAGTGTGTTGTTACTGATGGGTGCCATGCCTCCAGACAGTCTCCCCCACCACGGCTCTCACAATCTTTCCGCCCCCTCTTCCGCTCAGTTCCCTGAGTCGTGGTGG
>PVHP010005094.1:0-67145 GCA_004024765.1 Zapus hudsonius
AGAGAGAGAGAGAGAGAGAGAGAGAGAGAGAGAGAGAGAGCACCAGGGCCACAACCTTGTGAGTCTGGCTTATGTGGGTCCTGGGGAGTTGAACCGGGGTCTTAGGCACTGGAGCCAAGTGCCTTAACCACTGAGCCATTTCTCCAGCCCACGAACATTTTTTAATGTCACTTTTTTAGTTGACATTAGAGATTTAAGTCTAATTTATTCTGGGATTTTCAAACACAATTAGTTTTAGTTGATGCTTTCCCCTCCCCCTTCCCTTTCCTGTCCTCAAGCTCCCCTTTCCTTCATGAATAGATTATCCTGGGAAAGTTGGTTGAGCCTGCACCCCACTCCTGCAACTCCTTGCAGCTTGCTGAGGAGTGCAGGAGACGAAGAAAGGGGGCAAGAAGGAATGTTGACTAAGACGGGCTTCCAGCCTTAGAGAAGTTAATATGAGAAACTTAAAAGTTCAGTGTGATAATATCATCTGTGCAGAAGCTAATACGATTAGTTAGGAAACTCACCAAAGCTCCCCAACACAAAGGGCCTGTGACTTGAGTTTGCTACGCAGCCAGGGAACTGAATTTTCTTGGCAGAGGAAAATCATGAAAGAAAAAAAAGGTAAATAATGAAGAAAATGTCAAATACTTATGTGGAGAGATTATGACTTTTTGAGGAAGGATTTTACTCTCTACCCCAGGCTGGCCTAGAACTCACTATATATTCCAGGCTGCACTTGAACCTATGACAATCCTTCTGTCTCAAGCTTCCAAGTGTTGGGATTACAGACATGAACCACCATGCCAGGCTGTAAGTATTTCTAGTGACTGTTTTTATGAGCTGAATTGTATCCTTTCAATAACTCATCCAGGGAGGTATTAATCCTAGTGCCTCAGACAGGTTACTGCAGGGGGAGACAAGACCTTGAAGTTTCTGTGAAAATAAGACCTAGAAGGTCTGCTTCAATCGAACTGGTCACCTTCCAATAGGAAATATAGACACAGAGACGGGAGGGAGGCACATGCAGAGATATGACCTTGTGAGGAGAGATCAGAAGGTGACCACCCGCCAGTCAAGGAGAAAGGCTTCAGAAGAAAGTCAGACCACTGACACCTTGATCTTGGGCTTGTGGCCTCCAGAGCTGTGAGATCTCTGTCATGTCTATAGAACGGTGTTTGCATATAAACCACTCACATCCTCTCTTGTATCTTACGTCATCATCATCCAATACAATGTAAGTAAGTGTTAAACTCTTTTATTTAGGGCATAACGACAGAAATGTCTGTACATGTTCTATGCAGACATAATTTAACTTTTTTCATATTTTTATTTATCTGCAAGCAGAGGGAGACTGAGAGGAGAGAGAGAGAGAGAGAGAGAGAGAGAGAGAGAGAGAGAGAGAGAGGAGAGAGAGAGAATGGACATGCCAGGGCCTCTAGCCACTGCAAATGAACTTTAGATGCATGTGCCATATTGTGCATCTGGCTTTACATGGGTACTGGAGCATAGAACCAGGATCGTTAAGGCTTTGCAGGTAAGTGCCTTAACCACTGAGCAATCTCCCCAGCCCTAAAAAGTATTTTTATTGATTTATTTGTCTGCATGTGTGTGGGTATGCCAGGGTCTCCTGCCACTACAAACACCAGTGACTTATGCCACGTTTTACATCTGGTTCTACGTGGGTGCTGGGGAATTGAACCCCAGGCCCACAGGGTTTGCAAGTGTTTTTTTTTTTTTTTGAATTTAAGACCTTTATTTTTTTTAAATGTATATTTATTGTCCATAATGAGTTACATTATTTAGTGGGCAAACAATGCGTTGTTATCCCGAATTCCACTGAGCCATCTCCACAGCTCCAGACACCATTTTAAAAACAGATTTTGTGTTCTACGTCTGAATCTGACTATATTTTGCTCCCACAATCCAGAGTGCCTGTCATTGGGCTGGTGAGTATGTCTAGTGTCTCCTACCAGGTGTGACAATGCAGATGAGCTCCGGTTATTATGTTGTGGAATTTTAGACAGTGTGCAGCTCATGTTAATCACCCAACTTTATCTTGTAACTTTTGTTGTTTCTTTGATTGCGCAAACACTACATGTGTGTCCAATAAAAAATACATATCTATAGTCACCATCACTTTAATGCCATGTAAGAGACTGTAATGACTCCTATGAGTACAATATATGTACTTATTATTGACTGCTGACTTTTGAATGATTTTTATCAAGTTCTCAAAAACATTCACAATGTGATTTTATTTTATTTTATTAATTTATTAATTTTTGGGGGGGTTTCCAAGGTAGGACCTTGCTCTAGCTCAAGCTGACTTGGAATTCACTATGTAGTCTCAGGGTGGCCTTAACTCAAGTGATCCTCCTACCTCTGCCTCCCAAGTGCTGGGATTAAAGGTGTGAGCCACCACACCTGGCACAATGTGCCTTTAAAAAGTGATTTTTATTAAATTTATGGATTAATCTTGTGACAATCAATCTGTTAACATTCTATTTTGTAAGACATAACAAGGGGTATCTTTTTACTTATTAGTGGCTTTTAAAATTTACTTCATACCTTTTTGTAATTTTTATTAAATAAACTACACATTTTTATTAAATGTACTCTATGTCATTGAGTTTTTAATTTCTCAATTATACTGTCTAATGAGTCTATATAAAAGCTACTAATTTATACTTTACCTTCCAGTTAGTCCATCATCTTAGTAAACTGATTGGTGTTAATAGGTTTTAAATTAATCCATTTGAATTTTCTGGATAGACAGCTATATTATCAGGAGGTAAAGATAATTGGATCTCTTTGGAAATGCAACTTTTTTTCTTGTCTTATCATAACAGAAAGAAGATATAGAACAACGTTAAATGATAGATATTATGTTTGGAACTCCTTTTCTTTCACAGTCTAGAATGTCTCCTATTTTTGCTTATTCATTTCAGATAATTTTTCTTATTTCATTAGGAAAGTTTTCTTTTATTGCTAATTCCCATTTTATCAAAAATAGCGAAGCCAGGCATGGTAACTCACACCTTTAATCTCAGCACTCAACATTGGTGTAAAAGGATTGTCATCAGTTTGAATCCAGGCCAACCTGAGCTGCAGAGTTCCAGGTCAGCCTGGGCTAGAGTGAGAGTCTACCGCAAAGAAAAAAAAAATAGAATCGAATTGCATTTTATCAATCACTTTCTTATCGACTACATATACATGACCAAAGTTCAAGTTGATTTGTTCAATGACATTGGGAACTGACAGGTGCAGCTGTAAGTACTGTGTTCCAGACAACAGAGTGGCTGGATTTGCAATGGTTGCAACACATTACATTCCTCCTTTAAGGGCAGGTGGGAAAAGACCAGCTGGGAAAGCTTGGTTAGGGCCACAGCCAAACTTAAGCCCAGCTGTCACATATTGTCACTCCAAGGAAAGAGCTGTAATAGTATGTGGATTCCCCTTGGATCTCGTCATTGGAAAATGTGCTCAGCTACAAAAGAAAACACGATGCATTAGAGGTACTAACTAAATACTTGTTGGAAAGGCTATTAAATAAAAAAATATTTGGCTATGCAGTAACTTTGGGGGAGTCAGTTCTTAGACATTTATTTTTTTGAATTTTCCCATATTAATTGTATCCAATTTAACCTTTGATTCTTAATTTAAATTTAGATATTTTTAAAACTTTTTAATTGAGAACTTTCATAAATATAAACAATATGCCATGATCATAATTCCTTCTCACCACTTTCTTTTCCCCCCTCACAAATCTTCCCTCTGTTGAATCCCTTCTGATCTCCAACTACTACATTTATTTTTCTAAAAATGTAGTTTACTCAGATTATTCACTTTAGCATATAAACTTTACACTTAAAAAATTACTTCCATGAAGAAGAGAAAGCTCTACAATAGTCAATTTTAATGTTGTTGATTAAAGAAATAGCCATTTGATGCTCCTCCTTTTGACAAGTCATTTCTGAAGGAGGGGCTCTTGCCTTTATACTTTTATTCATTTCCAGCTTTATATTACTGTAGCCATGGCTACATGGAACTTGTGTTGTGTTTTTCCCTTATTAAAGTTATGTTTGTGGTTAATATTTATGTGTTCAAGTAGGAAGGGAAGAGGACGTATGCGATAAAAGTAAAGACTTTTAATCACATTTATACTCATGCTTCACTCTCCACCCTCTTTGGTCTGCAAACTTGTTACAGCGAGTGATTTTCATAGATCTTAGCTGAGTGCAAGAGCCAAATAGATAGAACCATTGGGTTAAGGGATATCTAAAAAAATGGCAAAATGTAAAAAGCAAGTATAAGGTACATATTGGTAGGTGTAATCGACAGTGCCACATTGTAGGGATGAACATCCAACCAAACACAGTTTATGGGAGGAAGGGGTTTATTTCAAGCTTACAGATCCAGGGGAAGTTCTATCAATGGCGGAAGAAGCTGACTCCCTTTCACAGATCCAAGCAGAGGGAAATCACCACCAGCCAGCACCAAAAAATCAGCAAGCAGCAAGGGACCCCACAGAGCTCACACTGCTCTCTTACATCAGATCTGCCCCAAACACATCTTAGGGCCAGACCCCAGGATCCGTCCCAGTGACCCCTTCTCCAGCCAGGCAGCTGGAAACCCAAGTAACAATCTTTAATAAAACACCCGAGTTGTGGGCTGAAGAGATTGTCCAGTGGTTAAGGCATTTGTCTACAAAGCCTAAGGACCAGGGTTCAATTCCCCAGTACCCATATAAAGCCAGATTCATAAAGTGCCATGTGCATCTGGAGTTTGTTTGCAGTGTTACAAGCTCTGGTGTGCCCATTCTCTCTCCCTCTCTCTTCTTGCAAACAAACAAACAAACAAACAAATAAATAAAATATTTTTAAAAACACCTGAGTCAATGGGGACATACCTTTACATTCAAACTACCACAATAGGAAAATTTTCAAAGCTTTATTTACTAGTCTAACTTTCTAATGTACAGTGAAATCACTGATCCTAAAAAATAAATAATCATGACACAATAAAACTGATAACTAGGAGTTTTATAATTTACAAAAAATAAAACACTAACGGGGCCTGGTGTTGTCTTCCTTTAATCGCAGCATTTGAGAGGCAGAGGTAAGAGGATCACCATGAGTTAGAGGCCACCCTAGACTAGAGTGAGACCCTACCTTGAAAAATCAAGATCAAATCAAAGCAAAGCAGTGGTAGTTGATACTAGTTATTTCAGGTTGAATTAAACTATCCATGCCTCACATGAGGAGTTAAAGAAAGGCCCTGTCACCAGAGGCAGTATGCCTTGTGAAAGTCACTTCTCTCCAGACCATGTCACCAAGCACTGACCGTGTTGGAAACTCCCAGTGAATTGAGACTCCATTTTTGAAAGTTGATTCTTTGTTATGTTGTGAATTGGATGCTCACTCATCAAATATTGTAAAGAGGAAGAAAAAAATCAATATTTAATACTTCCTTTGGAGAAAGATACACCTGCCAAAGTCATTGGTTTCAACTTCTAAAATTGAAAATTTTAAGGCAGGTACTATTTACTCAGCTGTGATATTCAATTTAGCAAAATCACATTGCAAGATATTTGTCAATTGTTATTGTTAACTAAACTTGTGGTTTCGTATCTGTCCAAAATGCAGAAAACTGATAGAGATGCAGACATCAGCTATACCTAAAAAGCCTATAACATTAAAAACAAAGCGAAAGCTGATACATTCATAAACCAAATTAGATGTGAGCATATGTGAGAAATATACCTGTAATTACCAACTGGGTTCTTACCTTGGCTTGGTTAAGTCTGTGTCTTCTACAAGTGGAAATCACGGGTGCATCCAAACCCAATAAGGATAAACTGCTAATCTTGACATGGTCAAAAATCCAGATCCAAAATTTTTCAAGTAAAAAATATGATGCCTTTCTTCCTTTCCTTGAGCATTCTCAAATGACTAAGTTTTTTTTCAATTGTTTCTGGAGAAAGAAACAATTTCATGGCATTGGCAAGCAAGGATTTTCATGGCTCAGTATTGGATTACGGATTTGTACGAGGATGAAAATAACAGCACCAAGTCATCATTATCCTTTGAACTTGAGCTTATTAATATGTATGAGAATTAGAAATAAAAGGGCCTTTCTCAGGCCTACAGCTCTTACCAAATTTGAAAGTAGACCAAATCAAATGCCGATTCCCCCCCCCAGGTTACAATATTGAAAAAAAAATGTGTAGGTGCTTTGACAAGATGATTAAATTTTCAGATATGGTGACATCCTATGTAAGTATGTGCACCTAGTTATTTATTGTTTTTAGTTGTGTATTATGTAGAAGACTCACATGTTTAAAACACATCTGGCCAAAAAACAAAACACGAGGAGGCCATGTCTGCCAAAAGAATAACTCATGCCTTAATGTGCAAGCCCATCATGATATCCTGGGTACACCTTGGCCTCTCTGACCTCATAGTGTTGTGTTGTTTTTGCCATCTAAAAGAAGAAAACATGGAAAATTAATTTACGTCCCCTATTTAAGTAACGTACCCCTGACAGTGACAGTAAAAATGTCTATGGGAAATCATTGTTGACCTGAAAAAACCCTTAGCACATATAAATGTCCCAAACCATAGTTGTCATTATACTTTTTATACTAGTATGTCCCTTACATTTATGACATTTTGTCCTTGAAAAAAATTATAATGTTGTGTGTGTAGATGCACTCACGCAGTGCACATGCACACACACCCAGGTTTTTATATATGAGCCAGGGATCACACTCAGGCCCTTAGGCTTAGGTGCCAGAGTTCTTGCCTACTGAACCATCTCCCTGACCTCTGTAATATTTCTTGATCACCCTATTTGAATCTGTCATTCATGAAAACACTCAGACCCTCTTAATAAGCATTTAAGGTTTTCAGAGAATGGTACTGTCATAGTCAGCCACACACCGCTGGGATGAATCTTCAAACCAGGCACAGTTTTGGGGAGGAACGTATTTACTGAAACTACAGATTGAGGGGAAGTTCCATAACAGTGAAAGAGGCTGGCCTTCTTTCACAGGTTCAAACAGAGAGAAAAACCCATCACCTACACCACACACACAATAGCAAACAGGCAGGAGGGACAGGGGGGTGCACCAAGGAGAGAATTTCTTTCCCTTTATATAGCCTTAGGGTGGGGTCTTGCAACCCTATCCCAGACTTAATGGCTTCCTGAATCTCTGGAATTTCCTTCTTGCATGGCCCACACAGGAAAGGATGTTTACTTCTAGCTTCTTTGAGCTTCTTTACATCCTGCCCCTACTGAGAGGCTGCCTTCCTAGGAACATCCTCAGAGACCCAACCAAGATAATGAAAAAGATCAAGTTGACAACAAAACCTAACCATCACAGGTACTTAGAGCTGAAAAGAGAAGAACCTTTGTTTGTGGTCCCCCAAAAGCTGCCTTAGGTCCTTATATTTGGTCAGCACTTTTCCCACATAGCCTTGGTCTCTGTCATGCTGTGTGTCTCAGTTATCTCTTCAGTAGTTCTGGGACTTGTCACCTAACAATAGACTTTGTGAGCCTTTGTGTCGGTCTCCATGGCTGGGCATGGTAACAGTCTTCAGGGCTTCTTGTGAGAAATAAAATGAGACAGAGTGATGTGATGAATGCCTACAGTTTCTAAAGCATGATAAATGCTTACTATGTGACAACTACAATTCAAAACAGAAAATCTCCAAAGTAAACTTTATTTGACAGTCATGAGTCTCATTATCATACATTTGCATGAGTTCCTTTTCTCCTTTTAATTGGCTTTTCTTTATTGTTGATGTGAACTTCACTGTATGAACATAATGTGTATTGGTCATATTCCTTCTCTACATTTTTAAAGTTGAAAAAATACATTTTCTGGTTTTGAAAATACATTTTCTAGCATTAGTTAGGAGCCATATTTTCTAGTCCTCCTTAATACATGGGAAATGTGATAACTGAAATAAATACCCTTAATAATAAAGCTCGATGACAAGACTGGGAACTTGCTCCCATTATGTCCATGTGTGTTCACTCTCTCATTATTTGCCTGTCGTGTGGAGCTTTTAAAAGTGATTCTGAAATAGCTGGAGCACTAATTCTAATTAATCTTTCAAACCTTTCTTTCTCCCGCCACCTTAACTTGTGGCTGACATCCTGTGAACTCATAGGACTTGGCATCATAAAATGGTTCTTCCCCAATGAATCACACACACACACACACACACACACACACACACACACACACACACACACACACACACACACCACAAAGGTTTTACATATTTGAAATGACTCATTTGTTTTATTTCAAGTGATTCTTTCTTTATTAACTCTTATACTTCTTTTATGCAATTTTCCCTTTTCAAAACTAGATTTAAGGGTGAGTATTACAAACTCTTGGAATAATGAAAATCAGTTGTATGGTCATGAGAAAATTACATAACCAGTCTGACCCTCAACTCGTTTATCTATGAAATGGAAATGTAATTCATTAGGGCTTTGTGAGACTAGCGAGAGCAAGATTGCAGAACTGATGTTACAAAAGAGACTGAACAGATCTGTCCTATCTTTCTTCCCCTTCCCTCCGAGCTCTTGAACTACAATGAAGGTTTGCAGTTTATCACCTGAGCATCACCTGTCCCCAGAATATTGCAATGGGACTTTTGGTAGCCAGGTACATGTAGCTCTTAAGTAATGTACTTTCTATAAAAATACACAACTCTAGAAAACATGACCAAATGAAACAATTCATTTTTGTATTTGAAATGAAAAAATCTCTGTATGAAAGTGCTTACCCATGCAAAATCATAGTCCTTCATAAAGTCATGAAATGCATCATGTTTATTCATTCATTCAACATGTAACTCCCGAGCACCTGCAATATGCAGGGAACTGTCCTAGGTTTGAGCACACACATGAGTCTTTTCCTCAAAGACTGTGCAGAAGAGGAGATGGAAGAAGACATAATTATGACATATTCTGATACAGAGCTCAGAGGCCACACTCAATGAGCTCAAAAATTTGGAAAGGAAAGGAATTGAGCTAGAAGACTTTGAGGGAAAATCCCTGCTGAAATTGAAGGTAAGTTGGAATTTCCTATACATGAAGTCTATATACTCAGATGTTTTTCTTTTTTTTTTTCAGATGTTTTTCTTATCTGCCTAAGAGTAAGAATGTTATGCTTTGTTGTCCCTCCAGAGTGTGATTACCTTGGCCCAGTCTACCTGTCCCTGGATTTCTGTTCCTGAGACCTGCAGTAACCTTGACTGACAGAAAGAACATAGCCACGTTGGATTATCTACTTAACAGGCTACTTTCAATATAGCTCTCTGTCCTGCTTTGTCAGCTCTCTGTAATCCTCATAAGCTTGTTTAAACTGCTGGAACTTTAGATGCCATTCATGTGGCATCAATTACTTATATTTTCATTTCAAAAATGATGAGACTTGAGCAATTCCAGCTATTGGTCTCAAGTTACTAAATATCTGATAGATATTCACACCAACACACCATGACCTTCAACCAGAGTGGTCGGTGATGTCTCATCAGTGTTCATAATCACCTTAAAGATTACATAAGTAATTGTTCAATAACTAAATATCTTCCTTGTAAACTGTAAATCCTTGACATTTGGGTCTGTGTCTATCATGCCTATTACTTGTCTATTACTCTATCTGTCTTATATGACTCAGTGAAATGTATAATTATTCACTCGAGTGCTTATTAACAGCCAGTCTCTCTTTCAAGCATCGAAGAGCCAAAGGTTAAACAAATTGAATTTCTACACTCACGGAAGGAGGCGTTCTAAGGAAGACAATAAAAGTAATAAACACATAAGTCAACTGGTTATCTGTGTTATTATAAAGAAGAAAGCTGCATGAAGGAGTAGATGATATTTGGCAGGATGATATTTGTCTTAGAAAGGGTACTCAGAACTGGCCTGAGTATAGTGAGCACTTCCAAGGGAAGAGCTTGTCCCGCATGATAACAATATGCACCAAGATGGGACAGTGTTGGGTAGAGAAGCAGGGAAGCCAGCATTGCTAAGTTAGAGGACAGAAGGGGAGGAGAGGGTTACAGAGGCCCTGCTTTGATGACAGATCATGAAAAGAAGAGTTAGAAGACTTGCTAGAAACCAGTGAGCACTGACATCGGTTCAGAGCAGGATCCTGTGGACGTGGAGATGGTAGGAAGGAGTCAGATGCTGGCTTTATTTATAAGGCAGAGGAAATAATATTTTCCAGTTGGTTGAATCCGGGAGCAACTAAAAGAATGAATTCAAGGATAACTCCATTTTTTTAAAGTAATTCAAGAGGAAATTATAATTTGGCAAGATGGTTAAGGACACAGAAGAGCAGATACAGTCAATGGAGATTTGGAAAATAAAGTGTGTGTCTCATAATACTCACTGGAGTAAGTTAAAAACTTCCATATTTTTATACATATGTTATTTTTCATTTATTTTCAGGGAGAGAGAGACAGACAAACAGACAGAAAAAGGGGGTGCCAGGGCCTCTTGCTTCTACAAATAAACTAGACACATGCACCACTTTGTGCATCTGCCTTTATGTGGTACTGGGGAATTGAACTTGGGCCACCAAGTTATGGAAGAAAGCTCCTCTGACTGCTGAGCCATCTCTCCAGTCCCACATACTTTAATAAACAGTATTCAACCAAGAGAAAACAGAGATTACTGCTCTGAAAGTATCAACATTACCAGAGAGCAGGGTTGCCTTCCTCAGTCTTTAGAATACAAAATACACATATTCCATGGCCAGGGTCTGGGGTCAAGGATCTCTGCCAGTCTAGCACAATTTTAAATACATGAAATATATTCTTTTATGAGCTGGTTCACAATTTTTATCACCACCCACAAAACAGATAATATGAATAAATATACTTATCCCATATTATTTACTTGGGATCTACTAACTCTCCCTCATTTAAAGATCTGTTAGAGTCCAAATAAATCAAATATGTAAATATGTAAGCATATTGAATGGCTTCCTCCTCCTCCTCCTCCTCCTCCTCCTCCTCCTCTTCTTCCTCCTCCTTTTCTTTTTTGAGATGGGGTCTAGCTCTAGCCCAGGCTGATTTGGAATTTACTATGTAGTCTCAGGGTGGCCTCAAACTCACTGCAACCCTCCTACCTCTGCCTCCTGAGTGCTGAGATTAAAGGTGTGTGCCACCACACCCAGCTACAGAAAGAATGGGTGTGCCAGGGCCTCTAGCCTCTGCAAGCCAAATGGACTCCAGATGCATGTGCTACTTTATGCTTCTGGCTTTACATAGGTACTGGGGAATCAAACTCAAGATGTTAGGGTTTGCATTCAAGTGCCTTAACCAGTGAGCCATCTCTATTTTTTAAAAATGTTTTATTTATTTATTCATTTGAGAGAGAATGAGGAAGAGAAAGTGGGAGAGAGAGAGAGAGAGAGAGAGAGAGAGAGAGAGAGAGAGAATGGGTGCACCAGGGCCTCCAGCAGCTGCAAACTCCAGACACATGAGCCACCTTGTGCATCTGGCTTTACATGGGTACTGGGGAATTGAACTCGGGTCCTACTGCTTAGCCTTAACTGCTAAGCCATCTCTCCAGCCTTTTTTCCCCCTATTTTTTAAGACACATGGTCTTATGTTTCTCAGACTGGCCCTGAACTCCTGGACTCAAGCAATCCCCCTGCCTCAACACCCCAATTAGGTAGGACTACTTTTTAAAGTGGGGGAATAACAACAGTATCTCTTTTGCAGGAAATTGATAGGAATTAAAAAGCAAATTTTTGAAAGAGTTTAGAAGAAGCTTTGCCACGTAGTGAATGCTACATGTGGTTTGCTAACTAAGTAACACACATCTGAGGTCATATTAAATATCATTGCCAATTTTTGATAAAGACAGAGCTTCAAGCTTGATCGCCAAAGGAGTCCTTTGAAACAGTCGTGGAGGTTTTAAGGTGTCCAGGGTTGGCTTAAATCAACTTTTCCACTTTCACCTTCTCCTTCGCCCACACCATTCCTTCTCCAGAAGCCACCCCACATAAGCAGTGTGCCTGGGATTGTTGACTAATTAGGTTTCATCTCTTCTCTCATCAGCCTAAGAACAAGAAAAGCGAGACGGACTTCTGTAATGAAACTCTTAGGTAATAAAGTTAATAGCCGTTCTCAGAGGAGAGCAGATAGGAGTATTTTCCTAGTGCTCAAGCGTGAAAGACACATACACACCCCCGTTCTCCCTGCAGAGGGTTTCAGCAGGAATTGTGCCCACTTCTTGTCACATAAACGGTGCCAAGCCCTCCAACCTTTGCTAAGTCGCTACAAATCCCTCTTTGCCCTAGAGGCCTCATCTACAAGTCGCAAATTATGCTGTAAGAATTAACGAGCATGGTATGAAGAGCCTTGTTAATGATGTGTAGGGTGTGGCAAAGATAGCATAGATGGTAGATATTATTATTTTGTGCAATTAAGTATTTTAAGTGGGGGTGTTCTTTTACCCCTAAGAGCTTATTTCAAATTATCTATATGACTTGGTGGTGGAAGGTGTGCCTGTTGCCTGCTGGCTGGAAACAGGCAGGGGTGGAAGTTGTTGTATGGGGGGGAGGCGGGGGGAAGACAAGTGAAATGCTGGTGACAGTTGGGCGGTGGGGCAAATCTGTTCTAAAGCTCCCAGAATAAGCTCTGCCTTGGAATCAGCCCAGAACCCCAGCCAACAGCAGCTTGTGTCCAAAGCAGCTGAGAATGGAAGGCTTTGGAAACCAGCAGGGTGTGCTGCAGACTCGGGTGGTAAGAGGCCTCCCGGAGCAGAGGGGACGTGGGGGGGCTCAGCACAGCCTCAGTGCTCCCCAGCCTCTCGCATCCATCCACCTGCTGAGGTCCTGGGCTTGGAGGAAGCCGCCCGGCCCCCCTCATCCCCGCCGGGGGCGTGGCTCGCTCGGATGCCCCGCCCCCTCCACCCCATTGGCTGAGGCTGTCAGGGGCGGGGCCAGCGCGCAGCAGTCCTGGACGCGGCTCTGAGCTCCTCCGGAACGTGGGTCCATGGGGACCCGAGGCCCAGGTGGGTGAGCTGCGAGCACCTGCGCCCGGGAAGCGGGGTCCCCGGGCCATGGGGAGACCCGTGAGGCTGCCGCCGGGGGAGCCCTGCCGAGAAGGTGAGAGGCACTCCGCGGAGGACAGGGGACACGTGTCCATCTTGAGGGACCAAGGGACCAGGTGGACGGTCCCTGATTGGGGTGGGGGTACTTGCGGACCCAACTCTCCGTGACATCTGTCACGTGATTATTCTGCACTTATCCTGTCGGTCAGACCACCGTCAGCAAATAGCCTCCCCCCCCCCCCGTGCCACCAACTCTCCAGGCTCCGTGGGACAGCCGTGAATAGAACAGAAGTGACGTGCCGCCCACTCGGTGGCCCGGGGGCAAATGACCCGGTGCTGAGTGTGGGTGACGGGACATCTGGGATGCCATCGGGAGAGTCCCAGGGCTCCCCGGAGAAGGACGTGTCCTCTGAGTCAGCCTCACTTCACAGGCTGAGGTCCACGTCCCCCTGGGGTCCCACCTGGAGAGGTCGCGGGCCTGTCCCCGCCGCTGGCCTCGCTCTGCTTCCAGGGAGACGAGACCCTGGAGTCCTGCATCTCACTTCTGGGTGGCTCAGGACCCACGCAGGGCAGGAGTGTCAGCGGGGGACTGGGCGTGCCCTCTGGTGATTTCTCATTGCTTGCTGGGCTGGGCTTTACAGTCCCCACCTAGTCCTGTAAAATCCCCGGGCGTGGTCCTCTGCCCTTAGTCAGATGTTCAGGACATCCACCGACTGTCTCCGCACGGAAGGCGCTTGTGACCTGGGGTGTATAGGTCCAGCCATGGGAAAGGTGCAAACGAAATGATGGCTGTCACTGTGTCCAGCGGAAAGCCAACCTCGAACCTCCCTGCTAACCACACGAAGAGAAGAGGAAAGAGGCAGTGGACTGCCTGCTCAGAACTGGACCTTAGAGAAGTAACAAGTCCTATGTTCCTTTCCTCTAGGCTCTATTCCTTGATGTTTTTTCGCGGAGGTGAGGGAAGGGGGAAGGGGAGAGAGGAAAGAAAAGGGTTAGTGAATTCATCAAAACTCAGGTAACACACACACACATACACACGCACAAAGAGAAAATGCCACAAGTTTATCCCAAAATTGAAAATGATGGTTTATAAAGCTGCTGGATGTAGAATTATTTCTTGGATAGTTAGCTGTGTGTCCTTAAAAACAATTCTTGGGCCAGTAAATTAGATTGTTACTAATACACCCTACCTTTGTTTGCTCAGGGATCTGTTAAGGCAGGGGTGTGGACTGTACCTACTTGTTGACCTCTGGATATTTCCCCTGCGGTAATCGTTCATTTAGTTCCAACAAGAAATATTCAATCTGTTGGGCAAAATGAGAGTAATCAACCCATATTTTCTGCAGTGGGAAGAGATTAACTCCAGCCTCAGGTCATCTTCCCCGCTCAGTTTAACAGCCTGAACCTGTATTGATCTGTAAAATGGGAAGAATGACCGCTGCAGCTGTGAGCATAGGCACAGGTGGGATTCCACAGGAAACAGTTCAGAGTCTGGCAGGACATAAAGCTAGTTGTCTTGTGGTTATCGTTGCTGTTGCAGGAGGGTTTTTTTGTTGTTGTTGTTTGTTTGTGCTAGGGATCAAACCCAGCCCATAGGCAAATACTGTGCCACTGAACTCTGCCCCTAACCCTCTGTTTCTGCAAACTGTCTGATAATGAATATTTGGATAAATGATGAAAGGATGACTGTCTGGGGCTGGAGAGATGGCTCAGCGATTAAGGCACTTGCCTCCAGTGCCTAAGGCCCCCCGTTCAATTCTCCAGGACCCACACAAGCCAGACCCACAAGGTGGTGGCCCTGGTTCTCTCTCAATCTCTCTCTCTCTCTCTCTCTCTCTCTCTCTCTCTCTCTCTCTATCTCTATCTCTCTCCTTGAAAATGAATAAATAAAAATATAAAAAATGTTTTTTTAAAAAAGGATGACTGAGTGATGTATGAGAGGGAGAGCAATCCAACAGTGTCAGGGGTTTGTAGTTTCAGAACATAACGTTTAAAAGTTTAGTTGGGGGCTGGAGAGATGGCTCAGCAGTTAAGGTGCTTGCCTGCAAAACCTAAGGATCTGAGTTTGACTCCCCACTACCCACATAAAGCCAAATGCACAAAGTGGTACATGCATCTGGAGCTCCTTTGTAGTGGCTGCTTGCCCATTCTCTCTCTATTTGCCTCTCTCTCTTTCTCTCTCTCTCCGCCTCTCTCTCTTTCTCTCTCTCTCAAATAAATAAATTTTTTAGAAAAATGAAAAACCAATAAAATAAAAAAAATAGTTTCTTTTAAAAAAAAAGTTAGCTGGGTATGGTGGCACATACCTTTAATCCATGCTCTTAGGTAAGGCCAGCCTGGGGCTACATAGTGAGTTCCAAGTCAACCTGGGCTAGAGTGAGTAAGACTCCCCCCCCCACCTCAAAAAAAAAAAAAGAAAAAAGTTTAGGGTTATCTATGACTGAAGATTTATTGTAATTGAGATTTTAAAATATGATGATGGGGTGGATGGTATTAAGTAAGGAAGTGATGTAACCTGATTCATACTGGTTGATATTTGGAGAATGAACTGGAGTGGACAGAGGTTCTTCATTTAGATTTCCTGTGCCGCTAAGTGTAGCTAGGTATATCCTCTGCTCTTGCTTATGTGTTTGCAGGCCAGCCGAGGGTGGACTGATGCAGATTGGGTTCCCATCGGTATCTCTGATTCCTGGTGCATTTCCTCCTGGGGTTGTGTCCTCTCTGTGAAATGAATACTTTCAGGTCTTCTAAATGTCTTTTCTTTCTGAATGAGACTAGGGCTTAAAGACAGGAAGTATCTCAGAAAACTATAGCTGTGCAAGAGAGTCAACCCAACTATGTAAGCTGTTTGTAGCTTGTCTTCACATTGTCTCTGCCGATGTCTCATTGGCCACCAATAAATTCCAGGCCAATGTCAGTGGGAGGTTCACAACCAACCGAGAGCACCAACTCTAAAGAAGAAAGGTTTATTTGGCCCACAGTTTAAGAAGTTCCAGTCCAGGGCCTGATAACCCACTGCTTTGGACCTGTGGCAAGGTGGTCCATCATGGTAGGAGCATGTAGCAGAAAAAAAAGAGAGAGCGAATCGGCTCACCTCATCCAGAGAAAGGGGACAGAAAATAAAAGATGAAGGGACCCTAAGACCCCTTTGAAGGCATGCCTTCAATGACCAAGACCTCTCACTCAACCCCATCTCTGTAATGGTATCGCCATCTTCCCATAGCACCACTCTAAAGACCAAGTTTTTTAAACACATGATTCTTTCTGGTGCAATTAATACCCAAACTACAGCAGGGCAGGAAGCACGAGAAGAATAAGGGAGGGAATAGTCAATGTCCCCCATATACTCATGTGTTCTGAATGCTTGAACATCAGCTGACAGCAACTTGGGAGGTGGAGCCTTGTTGGAGGAGGTGTGTTGTTGGGGGTCAGCTAGTCAGTTCCCCCTTGCTTTTTCTACCTGCTGGGGCAGAGGTGATATCCAGCCTCTGCTTTTGTCATCATGAAGCTTCCCTTCATGACAGTAAACCAAAAGAAATGCCTTTAGTAAGGAGCTTTGTCCTAGCAACATGAAGGTAACTACAACACTAGAATCCGGGTATCAATTCCTTTACAATGCCTTCCAGCTGTCAGTGCCTCTGAGCTTGGAGCTGGTCTCTCAGCAGCATGTATGATGACCCTGGGAGCAAAGACAGATTATAGTCCAACCACAGACTGTAGAAGACATCACTAGAATACCTGAGTCACACTCCTCTATGTTAGACACAAGGGAACTGAAGCCAAGTGTGATTACTCAGCCTGACCATGACTCCAGAGTAGAGCTTATGGTGGGAACAGCATAGAGCCCTACAGAGCATCTCATTTGGTTTTCAATTGGAACTTAAAGAGAAATGTATAAACTATCATACCTGTGACCAGACATACTCACATACTACATATGGAGGCTTTGTCTCAAAAATATATAAAGCAAACAAATAAACTACTACATCGGTATATAGAACAATGTGTGCTGGGACTTTATATGTGTCAACACTGATGAACCTCAAAAATATATTTATAAGGTACAAAAGGAAACAAACTAAACTATTATTTAAAGATATCAGCGGATGGGTCTTTTTAGTTCAAGCTGGTCGAGAATTCATGATATAACCCAGGTCTCAGCCTCCTAAGTACTACAGTTATAACTGTGAGCCACCAGACCAGACCAGGAGGTCACTTTTTAAAGCAAGGAAATGCTAAAGAGAAATCAAGATTGCTATTATATCTAAGGGCTAATACTTTATTTCTACAATTGAATGGTTGATACCTTGATAAATTTCAAGTGAGTTTTTTTTTACAATTGATACAATTTCCTTAAATATTTGATATTTAAAAAATGGTAACATTGAAAAAAAATTAAAGAAGCTTGCTGATGCCAGGAGTATAAATTTACAGTGACTTAAAAAGCAATTGACAATGTCTATTAAAATAAAAAAATATATTGAACATAATACATTCTCTGTTGAATAACATTTGGACTCAATTCCCTGCATAATTACTTGGTTTAATAATCACTATCCTGAGACCCCAACCCTGATTAGAGATAGTTTTGCTTCCTCTGAAAAACTCCTAAGTCTCAGCCCACACATCATGCCCCACCCATCTGTCCCCTGTGCCCTGTGGCCTTTCCCACCCTCTAACCTAACATTCACTCTCTCCCTCCTTCACCCACAGCTGCTGTATGCATGCTGCCAAAACATAAAACCATTTAAAGTTCAAGGTCAGTAACCAGGCAAGATTATTTTATTATGCTTCCAGCCATAAAACTCCCAACCATCAGGTCTGTCACTAACAATGAGAACTTGGAAAACACAGCCAAAATTATTTGCTCTCCCTGTCATCACTGCCCCCACGTCCCCTAAAATGTGGGGAACATTTTGCTATGTCAATGGCTTAGAAGGCATATTGTTTCTCTGGAATGAGATCCACCCACCCTGATTTCAGAGATGAAGTTTTGGAATGGTTATGTTAACTACATAGTAAAAGACATGAATGTAGCAGCGGAATGTTTTCTCAGGAATGGATGTAATCAACACTGTTACAAACAAAAATACATGCGCAGTCTGACTTTCCTTTGTCGTTCATGTTCGTGGTTTTCTTGGTTCTGTTGTTCAGCTGTTTTGTTTTGTTGACACGGGGAGTCCCTGTGTAGTCCTGACTGACTGGCCTCAAACCTGTGAGTTAGCCTTTCAAGTGTTAGGATTATAGGTGTGTGTCTCTACGCCCGGCATTTCTGGGTTTTTAGAAGAGATGGGCAGTGGGAAGAGGAAGATGACTAAAAGTTAGCTTCATGAAAACTTGTAGCTGATGCTGTTTTTGAAATTCCCTTGAGTAATATCATTCTCCTTGGAATATTTAGAAGTTTTGACTCAGAATCTATTCTGTAACTCTGATGGTCCATTCATTCATCTTTAAATTACATAGGGAAATTAAGTAATAGAGAAGCTGTGATGTTATTTATTTGTTTGTTTATTTATTTATTTATTTGTAAGGAGAAACACAAAGATAGACTATAAACACACCAGTTGCTTCTGTAAACAAACTCCAGACACATGTACCACTTTGTGCATCTGGCTCTATGTGGGTACTTGGGAATCGAACTCTGGCCAGCAGGTTTTACAGGCAAGCTCCTTTAACCTCTGAGCCATCTCTTCAGCCCAATGAAAACTTTGAAATTAATTCTTTTACCATTTTTCAGATCCAGATTTGAATGTCGTCTCCTAATTTTGTTTGTGGTAAAATTCTGATGATTTCATAATGTTTTATGAGGAAGAAAAGATCTACTTATAGATCTGCTTTTTTTTTTTTTTTTGGTAAGGTGTTGGGATCAAACTGTTCTCATGGTGTTCATATACTTTTGTTCAGATTTGGGAGGTGTTAAACAATAGTTTGTTCTTGGCTTTTTGGTGTTGAATTCCAAAGTTGTACTTGGTAATTTTCCTTTGTCCTTTTCTGTTTAGGATAATTCATATGCTGGAAGACTTTGCCTTTAGAAACATCTGAGAGGGCAGAACATTCAGTCACAGTGTCACCATGTTAGCAGTTGTTCAAGTGACAAACTGAAAAGTTTCTTAACTAGTGTAAAAGGTTTTTCTTTTATTTTATAGTGTGAATATCAAAATCCCAAGGCACTTATAATGATACAAAAGTTTCAATGGATTCACATGCTTGCTTGAATCTTATTCTTTAAAAAGCTTTCTGACATTTCATCCAGTTTTTTATTAAATTGTATTTTATTTAGAAACAGGTCCTGAAATATCATTTCTATTAGGGCAAGTGGTATGAAAAATAAAATTCACCACATTTTCTTAAGTGTATTATTCATATACGATTGGGTTGGCTAGATTTCCTGTAACAGTGGCATTGCTATGGTCTTTCCCACGCCCACCTGGCACAAACTCTCCTTTCTGAGAGACAGGCTAATCACAGGAAGGAGGGAAGTGGGCTAGGATGAATTAGAGAGCACAAGCCAGATATAAGCAACCTCTTAGGGTTCGAGCAGTTGCTTTTATGGTGGAGCTAAGACCCCCTCATACTGCCAGATCTCCCAATTAACAAGAGGATCCCAGATTTCTCTGTGAAGTTTCTCACTTTTGAATGATGAGAACAATTTTAAATCATCTTAAAGAACATGTACATGCCCACTTGAAAGTGTCCTTGGTCTGTGAACACTTCTTAGTGACTTCGCTGCTGCAATAAAGCATGTGTTTCCATCCACTCGAGTTTCTTTCTCGCAGGGAGGAGTGAGCATTAAGACACCTTGCATTCACATCACCTCCCTCCTCCCTCTTTCCAGGCTATGTGCTTTCGCTGATCTGTCCCAACGCCTCTCAGGCTTCCTGTGAGATCACCAACGTGTCCCAGCTGCCCACTTCTACTGTCCTCTACGTGAACCTGAATCCCAGCATCACCAGCTTCAACATTTCGGCAAATGCAGAGAACAGATACAGTCTTTACGTGGGCTTGGTACTGGCCATAAGCTCTAGCATTTTCATTGGCTCCAGCTTCATACTGAAAAAGAAGGGCCTCTTGCAATTGGCCAACAAGGGTGTTACTAGAGCAGGTAAGGTGCATGCAATTGACGAGGTCCAGGTCTTTCCTTCTAGCTAGAGCAACGCTCCATGAGACTTCTATGGTCATCATGACCACTGACTGCCTGTCTCAGCCACTCTGTCTCCCACAGGGTCTGACCTCCTATCACAGAGTGTCCCCAGCCACCTGCCTCTCTCTCTGTCTTGGAAGAGAGTGAGTTCTTTCCCACCCCCAGGTCTTTCTCCTGTACCCAGAATGCTCATCCCTGTTTCCCATTCAGCCGTCTCATCCTTCCGACCCTAGAAAGACCTTCATCAGCCATCCCCCACATATAGGTCTCCCCACCTGTATCCCCAGTCTCTATTGTGGCTCTCACAGATGCCTTCATTGTGTTAAAATAAGTTGTTGATGCGCATGTCTGTTTATGGAGCTGTCTTCAGTTTACTTGCTTACTGGTAGTAGATCCATGGGTTCAAGGACCATCCACTCATGGTGATTGCACCCAGTGTTGAATCAGTGGGTAGAGAGCAACAGAATTGTGCTACTATTGTAGCGTGGGCTCTGCCTAACTCTCCTTCATTAGTCAGGAATATTTTAAATCATTTTCATGGAGTATCATATCATAAGAACCGTATTTTTCTTAGATTGCTGTGGATAAAGAAATGACGACGAATCACTTCAAAATGTTTCTGAAGAGTACTCATGAGGGGAGATTTAAACCATCAGAATATAAAATATGCCATATTGCTTTCTTAATGAAAACAATTTTTACTGCAATTAAAACTAAGGCAATAATAAAAGATTATTGAAAACTTACAAGCAGACCCAAGTGCATATAACATTTTAAAAATATTATTCTTAAAAGTAGCATTTCAGATTAGTGAATAAAAATGAATTATTCAGGGCTAAAGAGATGACTCAGCTGTTAAGGCTCTTGCCTGCAAAACCTAACAACCTGGGTTTGATTCTCCAGTACCTACAAAAAGCCAGATGCGCAAAGTGGTGCATGCATCTGGAGATCATATGCTGTGGCTAGAGGCCTTGGCTGGTGTATCCATATTCTCTCTCTCTCTCTCTCTCTCTCTCTCTCTCTCTCTCTTTCTCTCTTTCTCTGTTTCCTCTTTGCAAATAAATAAAATATTTTTAAAATTGAATTAGTCAATTAAACATATTAAGACAGGGGCTGTAGAGATGGCTCAGTTAAAGCCACTTGCTTATAAAACCCAATAGCCTGGGTTTGATTCCCCAGCACCCATGTAAAGCCAGATGCACAAAGTGGCACATGTGTCTGGAGTTCTGCAGTGGCAAGAAGCCCTGGCATGCCCATTCTTTCTCTCATTCTCTCTCTCCTCCTCCTCTCTCTTAAATACATAAATGATTATTTTTTGACTTTTTAAAAAAGTACTGAGAAAATTGGGGAAGAAGGTAAAACAAAAAAATGAGAGCTCTACTTTATACCACTCAGCAGAAAAAATTCCAGATTGCTTAAATTTAAAGTGAGGGAATTTTTTTTAAAAGCCAAAGAAGGTCTTTCTAGTCATAAATATATGTAAATGAAGAACCGATTCTCTAGAGAGAAAGATATCTGAATAGATGATGATCGATCAACAGATAGATAGGATCCTCTATGGAAATATCTTAGCAGAAACTTTAATTAAATGATGTCTATGAAGAAAATTATGAACTTTATGATAACTGCTATAACTGCTGAGCCATCTCTCCAGCCCTCTATTTTTTTTTTATAATTTTAACCATGGCTAAAACCAAGAATTCAATTTACAGGATTCAGTGTCTGTACTCAGACTGGCATAAAATTCAGTGAACCTGCTGATTAAATAAAATTTCACACAAACAATAACTTTCTGTAGAAGTCAAAGGTGGCTCAGCAGTTGAAGGTGCTTGCTTGCAAAGCCTGATGACCCAGGTTTGATTCCCCAGTACCCACATAAAGCCAGATGTACAAAGTCTTGCATGTGTCTGGAGCTCATTTGCAATGGCAAGAGACACTGGCATGACCATTATCATTCTCTCCATCTCTGTCTCCCTCTCTGCTTGCAAATCAATAAAAATTTTTAAAAATGAAATTTGAAAAAATAAAGTGTTAAAAGACTTTTGGATATGACCAAGTAAACACGTTTAGAAACTGCATTTACTGACATGCCTAGAAGCCTTGCCTTTCCCAACCCAATCTTTCCTAGGATTCGGGTTTTCTACACTTCTTTCCTTGATTTGGAACCTAATTTTTGTTTTTGGTATTTTCCCAGGACAAGGTGGACATTCTTATCTCAAGGAATGGCTGTGGTGGGCAGGATTATTATCCAGTGAGTTCTTAAACATGATAAGTATAACATCAACGGTTTCAAAAGTACTGTTTCTTCCTGATAAGGATGGAATTTAGGTATGAAATTTGTGATGGTGTAGTGCATTGCCTCCTATCTATATCTATAATCTATAGATATATATAGATATATCTATCAATATTTATAGATATATAGATATAGATGGGAGGCAGTATAATACACCATCTTATCTGTATATCTATAGATATACAGATAGATATAGATGATATAGTTATCTATTGTTATCTACTCTTCCAACTCCCCAAACTCTGCCTGTCATGGAATGCTAAGGAAAAAATTGGTGTTTGAAATATTATATTTCATCACAATCTTCTCATGTTTCTTCCCCATTTAAGGGAGAAGTGGTTCATTTCAGTTTGCAGTTCCTGGCTTCAGCTTGAGGCAGCTGGTCACAGGCAGTCTACCAGTGAGGAAGCAGGAGCTGTGAATGCTCCTTCCTGCTGCTGAGCCAGCTGTGTTCTTTGATGCTGTTGACAGTTAAGGTGGATCTTTCACCTTAACCTAATCTCCATAATCCCTCACAGGTGGTCTCAGGTCCTGTCAAGTTGATATTCACTATAAACCATCTCATCTGACATTCTGAGAAAACTGCCACAGCTCTTCTCCTGAGGAGAGTCTCCTAATTGCTCTGTAAACTTAGATTTATTTCTGATGTTCTCTGAATGCCATATACTCCTGTAATGGGTGGTAAAGGTTAGCATACAGACAAAAGGAAGGAAGGAAGGAAGGAAGGAAGGAAGGAAGGAAGGAAGGAAGGAAGGAAGGAAGGAAGGAAGGAAGGAAGGAAGGAAGGAAGGAAGGAAGGGAGGGAGGGAGGGAGGGAGGGAGGGAGGGAGGAAAGGAAGGAAAGGAAGGAAGGAAGGAAGGAAGGAAGGAAGGAAAGAAAGAAAGAAAGAAAGAAAGAAAGAAAGAAAGAAAGAAAGAAAGAAAGAAAGAAAGAAAGAAAGAAAGAAAGAAAGGGAAGGAAGGAGAGAGGGAGGGAGGGGAAGGAAGGAAGGAAGGAAGGAAGGAAGGAAGGAAAGAAAAAGAGAGAGAGGAGTAAGTGTGCTAACATGCCTTATCTCTGCTCCATTGGCATAGTTGGAGAGCATGAAATACTACATTCCTTGGGCAGATGCCCAACTATGGTCTCTGAAAATACAAAAGCTGTCCTTAGAGGAAATGCCCTCACTAGAGGAGGTATTTACAACACACTGTCTCCTATAAGTCTAGAGTTCCTCAGATAAGAAAAAAGATTACATTCGGTCATGATGCTTCAGATCTTGACTACCAAGACACCATTACTCACTGTAATCGTCTTCAGTTTAGAGATGCCTGACTTCTCAGGCCTGGTGTAGGGATTCCCAGCTGCCCTCCTCCCAGACAGTAGATGTTTGATTCAGGTGTTCCCTATAAACATGTGTTCTGTATCCTCGATCCCCAGCTGATAACAATTTTGGAATTGGAACCTTCTTGGAGATGTGTTGTTGGGGACAGTCTATGGGTATTACAGCCAGCTTCCCCTTGCCAGTGTTTGGCACACTCTCCTGCTGCTGTTGTCCCCCTGATGCTGGCCAGTAGGTGATGCCCATCCTCTGTTCATGCCATTGTTTTCCCTGCCATGGTGGAGCTTCCCCTTAGGTCTGTAAGCCAAAATAAATCCTTTCCTCCTACAAGCTGCTTTTGGTCAGTTTCTTTGTGCCAGCAACAAGAAGCTGACTGCAACATAAATGTCAAGAAAGCCCTCTCGTGTTATAAAATACTTTACTGTTGTTACTGTTGTAGTTAAATTACAAAACAGCCATTCTCCTTTAGCAAGTGGATGAATTCTGCTTACCCAAAAGCTGTCTCTACTAGATTTCATTAGACTGACTATTGTAGTCATCTCTACATTGCAAGGATGAACATCCAAACAAGGCATAGATTAGGGGAGGAACGGGTTTATTTCAGGGTTACAGATCCAGGAAATTCCATCAACAGTGGAAGAAGTTGGCTCCCATTCATAAATCCAAGCAGAGAGACACTACGAAGCATCCAGCACCACCAACAAACACAGTCAGAACTCAAAACCTCTCTGCATACTTCTAGGCTGGAATTCAGATCCACCTCTAGTGACGTGCCCTCCCCCTCCCCCAACATCAAAGGAGTCTGCCTGCTAAGGGCTGAAGCTGCAAACTCAGTTTTAACAATACATCCGAGTCTATGAGGGACATACATTTAAACTACCACACTGACCAAACATGCTCTCAAAACCCATGTAGATAAAAATCACAATTGAGTTACTTAAAACGTGTGTTCATTTCTCAACATTAGCTGAGTTCATATCAGCAGGTAACTACAGCATTCCTCTCCCACCTGCCATCCAAACTTAAGGTAAACCTTTCAGCCAGATCTTTGTGTCTTTTTCTCTTCTGACGAGTCTTATGCATCCGTATTTCTGCTTGCTTTCTAGTGGGAGCAGGAGAGGCTGTGAACTTCGCAGCATATGCATTTGCACCTGCCACTTTGGTCACCCCCCTGGGTGCTCTGAGTGTTCTCATAAGGTAGGTGAACAATGGGGAGCTTGGCTTCTGTAAGCATTTCACTATCAAGGCACACTTACACCCTAAGAAACAAATTGTTTAAAATGCCATAAGGGCTGGAGAGAGCTCAATGGTTAAGGGACTTGACTTGATAAGCCTAATGACCTGATTTTGATTCCTCAGTACCCAGGTAAATCCAGATGTACAAAGTGGTGCCTGCATCTAGAATTTGTTTGCAGTAGCCTTATCTTTCTGTGCTTGCAAATAAATTAATATTTTTTAAAAACCTCAAAATAGGGGCTGGAGAGATGGCCCAGTGCATTCTGGAGAATTCAATGTGTTTATATGCATTTAGCACTTAACACACAAGCATAGAACACGAGTTTGTATCTCCAGAACATATTGGGCATGGTGCTAGGTGTCTGTACTACCAGTGCTGGGGAGGTAGAGTCAGGGAATGCCCAGGGATCACTGGTTAGCTAGTCCAGCTGAACCGGTGGGCTCTGGATGCAGCAAGAGACCCATTCTCTAAAAAAGAAGGTGGAAAGTGACTGAGAAAACTTCTCGCCTCTAAATGCAGGTACACACACATGCACATATATGCACACAAGCCACACACATACATACACACAAAATAATATCTCAAAACAAAAATTTGAGAGTAACTTGAGTTTTGAAAGCATAGAAGACTTAAAATAATGTCTGACAGCCCAGAGAAGCTTTGAACAGGCCCTGTAGCCTTAGTTTTCTTAGAATTCTTAGAATTTCTTAGAATTCTATAAAAGTCTTATTTCTTGGGCTAGGAATGTCGCTCAGTGGCAGAGTTCTTACCTAGTATGCAAAAGGCCTTGAGTTTGATCCCCCAGCAATAGGGGGGAAAATCCTGCCTTTGCAAAAGTAATTTGAGAAGCCTACAAAAGCTAACAGTAAAAATAGGACATGGATTGTCATATTGTTATTTCTTAGAAAAATCTCTGACCAAGTAAGCTTGGCTCACAGCTAACAAAGTAAGTGTGGGTTGTACCTGTTAGATTCAGTGAAAATTAGCAGAGTGTTGTTTTTGTTATCTATACCTCACACCTGAATCAACTGCAAAAGTCCTTTGAATTCTTTCTGTTATCATAGTGGTTAGTGGTAACTGTTATCCAAAGACCCTTACATGACTAACTTTCAATTCTCACTAAAATGCTTGGCTTGCCTGCCATGTTCTTCTGTCAGAGACCCTGTCATTTCTTTCAGCACTGAAAAGGGAGTAATTTTCCCATGTCACATAAAATGAGTCTTCACTTTCTGCCTCAGTCTCCAGTATGGTCCCAGTAAATGTGTTTGGTGTGTCCATGAACCCTTTTGTGACTTCACTAACATTTTGTTGTCTGTCTTTTTCATTTCCATTAATTACCAATATCTAGTGGAAAGTTTATAATTGAGCCTACCCACTTCTCCTCACTGTCTTTATAGAGCATTCTGGAGAATTCAATGTGTTTATATGCATTTAGCACTTAGCACACATGTCTGTGACCTGAGTAGATGGTAATTGTAGACTCTGCTGGGGCAGCAGTCCAGAAGGGGCCACAAGAGAGAAACTGTGGGGAAGCACCTGGTAACGGCTCATAGTCTTGGGGTCCAATGGACACCATTGATTGGGAATGCCTGACATCAGGAGAAGGAGGTTGACTGCAGAAACCTCAGCAGGCCTACGGGTCGAGTGGCAGGATAGCCCACACTGGTGACAGCACCCATCGTAAGCTTCCTGAGGCCAAGGCCTGACATCACATGGGGGCATCAGATCGGGAGAAATGACAAAGCAGGGACAGTCAGGAAGGGAGTATTTCCATGTTTTGGCAGCCTGTACTGTTATACAGGGATGTGTTAAGTCCATATCAACCCTAGAGTACCATTTTTTAGGTTTGTACCTTTCTTTGGAACTTTCATGGTCATATTCACTCTAAATGTGCACATGATCATCCCTAATTCACAGCTCCCCAAACCAAAATGCTCCAAATTTTAATTTTTTTAAGCTTCCACATGATGCCTCAAGTAGAAAATTCCACAACTGGTTTCATGTAACAGGTCACAGTCAAAACACTGATGTATCCAAAATATTGTAAAACATATAAAGCATAAGACACAAATTTTGTCTTTATGCATGAGTCCTGTGTCAGTTACCTTCTCATTGCTGAGACAAAACACCTGCTCAGAAGCAGCTTATGGAAGGAAAGAGTTTGTGTCAGCTTACAATCTCGAGGGGATGTTCCTTCACATCTTGTCACATCAGCTGGGAGATAACAGCAAGAGTGAACACCAGTGAGCTAGACTAATCCACCCCAAGTCCTCCCCCAGTGACACATCTCCTCTAGCAAGGCTCCACCTCCCAAGGGCTCAACCAGCTGAAGATTGAGTATGAGGCTTAATCACAGACACATAAGGCTATGGAGGACAGTTCACCCTCACACCACCATAGGTCCCCTCTCCCAAGAGAGCTTTTGATGTACATACAAATAGCCCTAGTCTGAAAAAAAATTCTAAAATTCAAAACAAATTTTCCAGTGCGATGTAAAGGATCTTTTAATCAGCGTGGCTTTCCAGGAGATGAAGCAATTGAAAACTGATTAAGTGAGACCTCTTAGAAGGCAGAAGACAGGAGTAACAGAATGTCTACGACAGCTCTTCAGATATAAAAGCAATAAAGCAGAAATAACTGACCATCATTTCTGAGAATCAAGAAGTAATTGAACCACGGTGATTCATTCTTTGTTTTCTCCCAATAGTGCGATACTGTCTTCCTACTTTTTAAATGAGCATTTGAACATTCATGGGAAAATCGGCTGCATATTAAGTGTATTGGGGTCAACGGTGATGGTTATCCATGCCCCACAAGAAGAGGAGGTCACATCTCTGCATGAAATGGAAATGAAATTGAGAGACCCAGGTCAGTGATGCAGCCTAAAAGCCACTCAAATTCAGCTCCTCTGTCTCTCATCAAATCATGTATGTATGTTTGTGCGCTTTGTGTTTGGTTTTGTTTTCATGGGGTTAGGTTAGGTTAGGGAATTTTAAAAACAGAATCTCACTCTATAGCCCAGGCTGGCCTTGAACTTGCAATCTTCCCGTGTCAGTCTCTTGAGTTCCAAACGAAAAGGCATGTTCCATCATGTCCAGCATTAAATGATCCATTTATGATGATAGTGTAAAAGACGTCCTACTTACCATGTTGCTTGTTATAAGACACAATAAGATTTGTTCCCTTGGGAGCTGAGGGTACAGCTCATTGCTTAAAGGTGCTTGCAAGGCTTGCCATTGGCCTGAGTTCAATTCCCCAGTACCCATGAAAAGCCAGACAGGCATTGCTTTACAGTGGCAAGAGACTGTACACACTTGCACACACACAAAAAAATTTAATAAAGAATTTTTAAAAGATTTTTCACTCTTTTGAAAAACATAATAGAGATTAATCTTGTATTCGTTTGTCTCTGCTACACAATTGAAAGAAGAACAGAAAAGACAAAAACATACACAATTAAACCCAAATTTCTATCACTTCCTTCATGGAAAAAACAATGTAAAGCAGATAAGTGCCTGACCTCATTGTCATCAACAAGAGTCAAATGATATGTAAAGACATTTATAAAGTAATAACAGCAAGATAATCCTATTGTCTTATTTAATCTAAATTGTTTCTCTAAAATCCTGCACTTTTAAATGTTTGATACTATTTCAGAAAGCACAGTCCTGTTAACATTTCCCAAGCCTGATTCTTTTCTCCCCCTGACAGGATTTCTAACAGGATTTATTTCCTTCCTCTTCCTGTCAGGGTTTATTTCCTTTGCTGTGATTGTAACTGTGATCTCCTTAGTGCTGATTTGGATCGTGGCTCCCAAGAAAGGACAGACCAATATCCTGGTCTACATCTCCATCTGTTCTTTGATTGGAGCGTTTTCAGTTTCTTCTGTCAAGGGCCTGGGAATTGCCATGAAGGAGCTCCTGCAGTGGAAGCCCGTTTATAAGAACCCCTTATTCTTTGTTCTACTGGCTGTGCTGGTGCTGTCGGTAACCACTCAGATCAACTATCTCAACAAAGCCCTGGACACGTTCAACACGTCTCTAGTGAGTCCCATTTACTACGTGTTCTTCACATCCATGGTGGTGACCTGCTCAGCCATCTTGTTCCAGGAATGGTATGGCATGAAGGCTAGGGACATCATCGGGACCCTGAGTGGGTTCTTCACCATCATCAATGGCATCTTCCTTCTCCATGCTTTTAAAAATACTGACATCACTTGGAGCGAGCTCACCTCCACTGCAAAGAAAGAAGTCCTTTCCCCGAATGGCACTCAGAACAGTTACGTTTTACTAGAGAACATAGATTGTTCAGCCTCAGGATATGATGATGATGTTACTTTGTTTAGCAGGACTGATGGCCAGAATCTCCATAAACCTTGAACTGAACCAATATAAGACACTTGAAGAGACAGAAGACTTGTTCTTGGAAGGAACACTTATTCTAACTGGGAATGTGAGCATTTTTAATGGTATACAAATATATTTCAGATAAGGGGCAAGACTTTGTGTGGCAACCACATTTGAAAATCAAGTTTTGATATTCTTCTACAAGACTTGTGGCTTTCTACATCTGTAACCACTGAAATATTCCCTAAGGATAAAAGAAGTCAAGGGCTATATTTGTCTCAAAATCATCTTTCTTCTAGTCACAGTGGGTTTGGCTGTTCCCTGGGCTCTCAGTCATTCACAGAGCTAGTTAACTGTTCAAATGAGCAGAGGATCTGTCATCATTCTCTCTGATGAGTCATTAAAACTGGGAAATTAAAACACTGGTGCTTAGTCCTCCCTTCTGCAACTTTCTTCCTTTGCAACCAGGTAGAAAATGAGTGAAATAAGACAGAAATAAACAGCCTCCTTTGGGAATCTATTGCTGAATGTGCTGAAATGTACAAGTCCCATACATCCATAGAGAGCTTTTGTATGTTAATTTATTCACATGTCATAGAACATTATTACCAAGTAAAGAGAGGAGAAGGGAGTGAGGAAGAAACCACTTTAGACTGGAAAGCAAATATTTTTTTCTTTTCCCCAAACACACACAAATGATGGTGTCCACAGATTATTTTAATGCAGACCTGGATAACACAAGACCAAATGGATTTTCTGAAAGAGGCCAAGTGCATTCAGCATTAAAATTGCTTACAATATTCATTTTGTTCCTCTTTTTAAAAAAATTGAGACAGACTCTTGCTAGATAGTCCAGGCTAGCCCAATACCGGTACGCACTATATAGTCCAGGTTGTCAGTCCTCCTGCCTCAGCCTCCCAGGTACTGGAATTACAAACGTGAACCACCTTGCTCAGCTTCCTAATTTTATTACTACCCCGTAGTCATACTTTCTTTTTTTAATATTTTTATTTATTTGCAAGCAGAGAGAGAGATAGAGAGAAAAGTAACAGAGAGAATGAGCATGCCAGGGCCTCTAACCACTGCAAATGAACTCCAGACGCATGTGCCATTGTGCACCTAGATTTACACGGGTACTGGGGAATCAATCTCAGGTCATTGGGCTTTGCAGGCAAGCGCCTTAACTGCTGAGCCATATCTCCAGCTCCAGCTGTCTTTTCTTGTTGGTGCAGAAATTTTTGGAAAACAATCACTATATTACTTCCCATTTATATTGTGTCTCAAGTTTTCTCTAATGGCCTATCCCTAAAGGGTGAGTATTCTAATACCGCTTGAAAACAACTAAAAATTTCTTGGTATAAAATGTGAGCAACTTACCTGAACGGTTCTTTTTAAATTTGATACTTACACCCTACTGAGGAATAATTTTCAAAAAGGTAATTTTTCAAAATAATATTTTTTGAAACAATTGGAGTTTATTAAAGACATTTTTAAAAAATATTTTTATTTCCAAGCAGAGAGAGAGAGAGAGAGAGAGAGAGAGAGAGAGAGAGAGAGAGAGAGAGAAATACAGAGAATGGGCAGGCCAGGGCCTCCAGTCACTGCAAATGGACTCCAAATACATGTGCCACCTTGTTCATCTGTGTTTACGTGGGCACTGGGGAATCGAATCCCGGGCAATCGGGCTTTGTAAGCAAGTACCTTGACCATTGAGACATCTCTACAGCCCTAAAGACATTTTTTAATCATAAATCTTAACAACAGAGATAAATAAATAGTGCCACCCTCAAGGAAAGGGTAAGACATACCCAAGCGTGACTATCAGCTTCTTGAGGGAGAGTTGCCTTAATAAGGAAATTATTACCAGTTACTAACTTTTCAGAGTAGGCACGTCCTAACACAGTGGCAGATGACCTTTTTTGTGTTTAATTACCGTATTTCCCACACAGTGTATTGGTAAGTGTGTGGGAAAAGTGAATTTCCTAAAAACAAAATGTTAAGACCCCCAGGACTCCTACAGGAAGTATTTTTACTCAAATTAAAATGTTTCTATCCATCCCAGATTCGTAGCAGGGACAAGGTTTTCAGTGATCCTTAATGTGCACAGAAAGATAGCCCATCACTTATTGACTTTATAGAAAAAAATTGGCTATCATATCTAGATTATATTTATTTATCTCAAAACAAAAATCCTAATCAAATGATACATTTAAAAAGAAACTTAGGTTGACTGGATTTTTTTTCTTCTGGTTTTTTGAGATAGGGTCTCACTGTAGCCCAGATCTGACCTGGAATTCACAATGTAATCTCTGGGTGGCCTTGAACTCACAGCAATCCTCCTACCTCTGCCTCCAGAGTAGGATTAAAGGCGTGCACCCCACCTTTTTGTTTTGTTTTTGTTTTTGTTTATCATCTACCCAGAATGATGGTAGTAAACTCTCAAGATTCTATGAAACTGAATTTAAAAAAAAAATTTATTTATTTATATGCAATGTGAAGAGAGAGAATGGGCACACCAGGACTTCTTGCCTCCGTAAACAAACTCCAGAAGCATGTGTCATTTTGTGCATCTGGCATTACATGGGCACTGGGGAATCAAACCCAGGCCTTCAGGCTTTACAAGCAAGTACCTGATCCACTGAGCCATCTCTCCAGCCAAAAACTGACTTTAGCATTTCTAGTCCTACTGAGCTGTGACAGAGGCCACAGAGATACAAAGGCAGCTGCTCTTGAACTCCAGAGCAGCAGGTAGTGTTAAGTGCAGTTCCCTTCATCCTAAGCTTTTGAAAACAGATAACTCATGGGCTTTCTGCAGCTTGATACCTTTGGTCAAATACATGTTTACTATTCATTGCTGATTCGCCTTGTATGTCAGATATATAAGCTATGAGCACATGTATATAGGAAATTTTTCTTCTGAAAAGATGGTGTTAAAAATTGGAGAAATTCTTTTAGCATTTTGGTTTTTCCCAGATATCTTGGCATCTTTTGGCATCTAGCCTCAGACTGGGCTGGTTTTGTGCTCTAGTGAGTTTGAGTTTCAGGCATTTATTAAAGGTCACCTGTTACTTGACACCTTAAATGTCAAGGATTGTCTTTGGTCCATTGTACACAGGTCATAGGTTCCTGGAACACAAGGATCAGTGTGTCCCTGGTTGGAAAATAACTGGTGTTGACATATATACTCACGAGGCAGACTGAGAAAGATTTAATGAGTTGTAGTAATGTGGAGGAACAAAGGAAATATTTAAAAAGGTCTCTGTAAAGATCACCGGTGAGCATATGTACCAAGAAAAAAATTAAACGTTAATACAAATCTAATACTGAAAGTGAACTTTTCTCAAATAGAAAGATATTGTTTAAGAGTAACCTGCTGGATCCCTGTATTCACACTGTGTTAGTCTTAACTGGTTGCTTCATATACACATTCATTTTACTATATACACTTTGCAATCACATGACGTCTTGAGATTTATTTTATGAATGTGGGTGCGTATGCCATTAAGGATTATGGAGTTGTATTACTACAGAACAAATGGAAAGCTTTTCATAATTCTGTGAAGGTAACTTTTTTAAAACTTTATTGATAGCTTCCATAGTAATAGACAATAGACCGTTATCATTCCTTCCCCTCCCTCCCTCGTATTTCCTCCCCCTCAAGTACTCTGTTTTGTTTCTGTGTCATCATCTTTTCCTCCTGTTATGAAGGGCTCGTGTAGGTATGATCTGGTCTAGTTTCTGACTCTTACTTTTGCTGTTACTTCAGTGGTTAAGGATTTTGTTTTTTAGTTCATATTATAAGATACTCACAAAACCCTCTGGATTTAGCAACATCCAAAGGACTTAAACTAAAACCTGTTTTTATACATATTAAGTCAAATACATGGACATGCCCAGTAAGTAACAGACACTTCATGAGAGTTACTTCTCTTTGAATCAACATTTTCATCCTTATATTCTTACTACTAGAGAGCAAAGGAGCGCTGGGCATCCATTTCCACAGAGCCTTCATCTTCTCTCAATTAGTGTCATGTTCACTATCCAAGTAAAAGCAAGTTCCATCATTCTAACCTTTCAACCACAACACGAAAGTATCCCAATGAAAACATTTTTCTTAAGGGCTGAGAGAGTGCTTGAACAGTGTGCACTAGGCACAGGGTTTGATCCTCAGCACTAAAACCAGTGAAACTAAGCTAAATGCTATCTCTACCTTCCAAAGCTGTGGGAGACAATAGCTTACATGAACGCATATGAAATGTTCTCAAATATTTTGAATAAAGCATATGGATGAGATTTTATATTTTCCAAATGCTTACAAATAGTGTTCATTTTAGAAAGTTCATAAAATTTCTGTGTATTGTTCATTTTTAATAAAATAATGTGGTTTTGTTATGCTTTGGGGAGTTTATAGGCATTAAATATGTTTAATGACAAGAATTGGCCCCATTTTGCTTTAAGAGTTAAAAGAAAGTTTGGGGCTGGAAAAATGACTCATAGGTTAGAGGTACTTGCTCGCAAAGCCTGCAGCTTGGGTTCGATTCCCCGGTACCCACGTTAAAGCCAGATGCATAAAATGGCACATGCATCTGGAGTTTGTTTGCAGTTGCAGGAGTTGCTGGGATGCTCATTCTCTCTTAGTCTCCTTGCAAATAAATACTAAAAATAAATAGAAAGTTCTGAAGTTTAGAAAAATGCACGGAGGCTAATTTTGCCTTTTCTTTTTAAAATTGAAATTTGGGAGTTTTTTTTGTTTTCTTTTTGTTTGTTTGTTTTCCCTCCTTCACTGCTACACTCCACTAGGGTTCAAATTGAAATTTGCTTTTAGAACGCTGTCCACAAAACCATCTGCCTATAACAGATCTGGCACCTGAATAAAAGAAACTGTCTTCTCCTTCATCAATGTTATTGAACAAAGAGAAGTTCAAAGCAGTTGATATAATGAAATCTTCTTCAGTGCAGTGCTTACAAAACAAAACAGTTAGAACTAGCTCTCAATATCTGTGGGGGTGTTGGCTGCAGAGCCCTGTGGAAGCTCAAGCCCCTTACATGTAATGGCACAGAACTTGCAGATAAACAAGCCTATCACATCCTCCTACAAGCTTTAATTATCTCTGGGCAACTTAATAGCTAAAACCACGTGCCTGTCATGTGAATGGCTTGAACTCCTGTCTTAGAATGACTCCCTGGATCACTCCTCATTCACAGTAATGAATCATGTAGGTACAAAAAAACTCTGCCTGCATCGTATACCTCCTCTTTCCCCCGTTTTATAAGTGAGGGAATACAATGTGCTGGATCTTCACTCACAAGGGCCACATCATCCAAGCTTCCTGACACCCCCAGTACTCAGTCCACAGAATGTAGACACATATGGAAGGGGTGCGTGGGGTCTGCTGTCCACAGGAACTGTGTGTGCACAGCAGGGTTGCACAACCCCCCATCCCCAGCAGCTGCGGTGGGCGTTCCAAACATCACCAGCATCCTGGCTGCAGCTTAAAGGAGACTGTGCAGAGGTAAGTTAGGGTTATAAAGATTCTCTGATTCAACAGGGACAAATGAGCCATGCTTGTTTCCACAAGTTGAAAACTTCGGTTAACATAACTAACTAAACAAACAGTATTTGAGAGAACTGACAGCCAGAGCCCCCTTTTCCTTCTGGTTATAACTCTAAGAAACCTTCTTCTTGAGAGAAAAATAGAATTTCCATGTAGTTAGGTGTGATAAGTGGAGAAGAAAACTTTGACCCAGCAGCAGTTTAGCTTTTAAACATAGGATGTTTTTGGCAGTTGAGGGCCTGGGGCATCCTCAGATATCTGTGGGTGGTGGTCTTCCATCTACTCAAGGACTCTCTGTTTCATGAAGCCTCAGGACAACTCTGCACACCAGGTCTCACCCTGGGACATGCATCGGGCCACAGTATGGTCTGCTGGTCACCCTGCCACCTGTGGACAGCCCTTTCACTGAGGAAGACGGACAAGCAAAGTTGGTTGTGAAGGAAAGGAAGCCAGACTCTGATCACCATGTACCCAGGATTCCACCAGCAATCTCTCATGGACAATTGCCTGCCAACAGCTGACCCTGGCCCAAAAGCTACGGACTGCTTTGAAAGACCCTCCCTGGGGCCTCGCCTATACCACAGAAAGCAAAGCACAGGGAGGGCCCTAGTGAATTAGTCTATTATGAAAGTCCATACAACACCTCAAGAAGAGCCTCTCCTGAGTCATGATGGGTGGATCCAGACTCTGCTAAGTGTGATTGATTACCAAACACCCCAGAAATAAATTGAATGAAGCCAAATAAAGCAAATTATTTCCATAGATCAGGAGCGGGCAAAGTGGCCTCAACTAGCTGTTGCCTTTGTTTTCACTTAAAAAATTCATCATAAAAGTTTTTAAATGAAATGGCATTTCAATATGACACTTCGCATCTCTTAACTATGGAACTGTAAGACTGAGCTATAATGAACAAGAGTTGGAGAAAACAGACAAAATAAATTCCTCTGGGAAGGATCAATGAGGTTTTATTTACCACAGTTATCTAGCTTGAACTTGATTCCTTTGGAGTAACTGTGCATACCTGAAAAATAAAGGTAAAGCTGCCTACTGTATGTATTGAGAGCTTGTTTCTCAGGACTACAGGGTGTCAACATAAATAATAGATAATATAATGATATATATTATTCTATATAACAATAATATATTATTATCAAAGTATTATTATAATAGATAATACTTTTTCCAGAAAGTATTGAGACACTCTGCAAGGAGAGGATCACTGCATGGAGTTTCCCCGGGGCCAAAGGCAGGCACGCACCAGGGACAAGATGATGTCTCACTGTGAGAGCCAACCAAACTGGTTCACAGGAAGACAGACTCAAGGAATTCAGTGTGACTGAAGTTCTACAGGAGAGTTCCACTTACAGGGTGGCCCCCGCTGATTGAAGATTAGCCTGCAGCAAAAAGGAAAAACAAGAAATATGGATGAACTGGTCCAGCAAGGTCGAGTGCTATCGTTTTCATTTAGTGGTGCTGAAGGAAGTAGCTAGGACCAGAGGCAGCAGGTACCCACCAGATGGACATGGGATCTCCTTTCACAGCCTCCCAGCAATTCCCAGTCCTGCAGACTGAAGGCTGACTTCCATCAACACATCTCTACCACCTCAGAAGGGGCCTGATTTCATCATCACTAAAGTGAACAGGCTGAGATGCTAAGAAGGTCCCTAGACAGAAACATGCTTCATTTCTAAGCAGAAAACCAAATTACACTGACATCAGTCAAAAATAAACTTGCAGGCCTGGCGTGGTGGCACACACTTTTAATCCCAGCACTCAGGAGGCAGAGTTAGGAGGATTGAAGTGAGTTTGAGGTCACCCTGAGACTACATAATAAATTCCAAGTCAGCTTGGACTAGAGTGAGACCCTACCTCGAAAAACCAAAAAATAATAATAAATAAACTTGCTTCATTTTTTTATCTACGATAAACCAGGAGACTCCACAAAGTCACAAATCTCATTTTGGGATATTTGAACTTCTGGCTGTTTTCTAAGGTTTCATGGAATTTTGTCTGCAGTCTGCATTCCCAATCTGGAAGACAGTACAGAACTCCAGCCATTTCTCCATCTGACTGATTTTGCTCCAGAGACTTGGTGCACCTGAAATTGTGTGAGGAGCTCCTGCTGTGGTTTCTGGCTCTTAGTAATCAGCATGGGATTTCCTCAGCTCTGCTTGGCTTTGATCCCAGGCCTCTTCTGGAGGCTGACACTGCTTTAAGCAAGCAGCAGGCAGGCTAGCTCGCACACACGATGACCTAGCTAGCAATGGCCCAATAAAAAGCCAGACATGGTGTGTCTCCTTCTACCTTCATTCTACCTTTGAATAAAATTGACAAGAAGCCTCAGTTCATAGTAAATGCATACACTCAAGTGTATGTAGTGTGGCATCTACTACAATGATTATTGGCCCTGGTAAACCATTCCCTTCACTGAAAGAGGTGTGGTCTGTTTTTATTCCTGTGTCTGGGCCCCTCCCTGGACCAATTAAATAGAACACTTAAGGGTAGTGTCAAAGCAACAATATTTGTTCAAATCACCCCAGATGATTTGAATATGCAGCTAAGGTGAAAACCACAGACCTAATCTAAGACTTCGTCTATTATAAATCGCACTCCAGTATCAGACTTGGGTTTTAAATACCCATTCTGAGGCTGTAGCTGTTCTCGGTTTCTTGGGTTTCAACACTTTGAAATAAGAAACTTAATGGGCTTCCTCTCTCCCCAACCATTCTTTCTTTAAGAACAAAGTTCATTCTATGGTAATACACCTGCTATGTTGCTATGATCATTGGAATGAGACATTTCATATCAGTCAGCTTTAACTGCCGTGACCCAGTGTCAAGAACAAGTAGCTTAGCCACAGAAATTGATTTCTCGTGTTCAAGCATTGCTGGGTTTGTGGGCAGCCAAGTTCTTGCTGTGCCCTACAAGGAAGAGGGAGAGAGAGCAAGCTTCATGGTGCTCCCTTACAGAAGGGCACTGATGACCCTTTATAGAAGGGTACTGATCCCCTCATGAAGGCTCCACCCTCAGAAGCTTATCATTCCAACCTAATATCTTCCAAAAGTTCTGCCTCCAAACACTGATACTTGGGTATTAGGGCTTCGGTAGCTTCATTATATGAATTGGAGGAGGAAGGGGGTAACACATAGTCTGTAACAGCAATTTAACTATTTCTACTTTTAAAGATAAACATTAAAAAGCCAGACTCAATGGGTGCATGCCTTTAATCGCAGCACTCAAGAGGCAGAGGTAGGAGATTCACCATGAATTCAAGGCCACCCTGAGGCTACATAGTGAATTCCAGGTCAGCCTGAGCTGACCCTACCTCAAACAAACAAAATAAAAAGAAAAGAAAGAAAGAAGAAAGAAAGAAAGAAAGAAAGAAAGAAAGAAAGAAAGAAAGAAAGAAAGAAAGAAAGAAGGAAGAAAGAAAGAAGAAAGAAGAAAGAAACAAAGAAAGAAAGAAAGAAAAAGGAAGATTAGATAAAACTTACCGGGTATTTACTATGACAATGTTACTTAAGTATATGATAATAAAATCTTATTTAATTCTAACAACTCTGTAAGATATGGCCTGAAGAACTAAGGTTGGCCACAGGGCCTCCATTTTGTTAACTGTTATGACTTCTCTATAACCCCTTGTTCCAGGAAGAACTGCCAACTATCCTGGGCCCCCAACCCAACCAATCAGCTCCTAGTTTTTCCCCCAGTACTTAGGTCAAAATAACCTTCCTGTTCCTAGTTTCCTCAGTAACCATGTCAAAATGACTTATGTACTATTATTCTAGCTGCTACTGTAATGGCAAGTCCCTGCTACCCTACCCCTCCCCTGGGTTCAACCATTCCTGTTAAAGTCACCATGGCAGAGTTTGCCAACATCCTGATTTTGAGACCACTAGTTCCTAAGGGTGGACCCCAGGATATCTCCTCCCTGGACCTGACCAATCCTCTTAAAAGATTCCCCAACTCCTCTCTCGGGCCCCTGGCCAACACCTGCTTGCGGTTTTTCTCTTTAAAAAGCCTGTGAGCCAGCACTTTGGGACGCAGTCCCAGCTCCCAAGTCTGGTTGTGTCCCTAAGCGATTAGCTTGAAAGTCTGAAGCAAGATGTTTTTTCTGCATCTGAGCTCCTTCGGTTCCCACTTCTTCATTTGTGCACCCTGACCCAACAGCCCTACTATTCTCGTTTTACTGGGTGTCACTTGGCTTAAAAATAAATAGGAAGGCTGTTGTATTACTTATTTTTCTGGTTGCTGTGACAAAAGCAACTTAAAGAAGGAAGGGTTTATTTATTGTCATGGAGAGGAAGGCCTGGATGCAGGAGTGTGAGGTAGCTGGTCACACTGTGTTTATACTCAGGAAGGACAGAGCAATGAATGCCGGCCTCCTTCCTCCTCCTCCTCCTCCTCCTCCTCCTCCTCCTCCTCCTCCTCCTCCTCTTCCTCCTCTTCTTTAATAAAAGGCTGTATATTTTTATTCCCTTACCCATGTTCCTATTTCCCTGGGGCAAGTCTCTCCTCAGTGTGGTTACTGGTATTCACTGTGGGGTCGCAAAGACCTCAGTCAGTCTGGGGTGGGAGGGAGAGGCCATGCATCAGAATATTCCTACCCACTCTGTGGCTCTTACATGCTCTTTTCCACAATGTCCCCTGATCCATGGTGGACAATCTGATTTAGTTTTGAGGTCTCTGTAGCCTCTGGATATCTGCTTTGATGGGTTTTGATTGACCACAGTATCTGTCACCATCACCCTGGAGCTGGTTGTCAGACTAGCAGTGAGAGCTTTGCTCATGTTGCCACTTTCTTCTTTTTAACCAATCCAGACCCATGCCCATGAAGTGATTCCATCAACATTCAGAGAGTGTTTTTCCTCCCCAGTTAAACCTCTCTGAAACGCCCTCACAGGCACACCCAGAGGTTTGATTCCTAGGTGGTCCTGAATCCCATCAAGTTGACAGTCGACAACAACAGTCACCTTCCAAAAAGTCAATGGAGATGGACAGTTTAGGAATTGAATTGACTCCAGGTAATGGAACATGAGACGAATGAAGGCTTCAAGAACTGGGGGCTTACTGGGCTGGGGTAACAAGTCTGCGAGTGGGCAATTCAGAATTGGTGCTGCGACTCAGCATTTCATAGAGGAACCCGAGCTCTTTGTATCTTGCTACATCATGAGCAGGGCTAGCTGATAGATTGTAAATAGAAAAACTCAGGACACTAGTTAAATCTGAACTTCAGGGCTGGAGAGGTTTCAGCAGTTAAAGGCACTGACTTACAAAACCTGACGACCCAGGTTTGATTCCCCAGTGCCAGATGCACAAAGGCTCCTGGAGTTCATTTGCAGTGGCAGGAGGTCCTGGTATACCATAGTCACTCTTTCTATCTGCCTCTCTCTTTTTTTCTCTCTCTCTCTCTCTCAAATACTAAATAAAAATATTTTTAAAATCTGAATTTTAGGAAAACAATGAATAAATTTGAATGTAAGTATCTCACATGTGATGCCTATGGTAAGAAGGAATGTGATACCAGTATCTATGGTGGCTGACAGCTTTCAGGTCCTACCGTTCCTCCCAACCCACACCGGGGCAGGAGAATGTGAAAGCCTGGGTGCTGTGTTATGTGATGCCATCTGGAAGCTCAGCTCACACAGCCTCAGAGCACTGATCAAACCCCAAAGCAGCTTTCTTGGTTGTTCTGAACAAACTGTTTTCAGACCTGCTTGAGAATCTATCCTTCGTTCCCCAGAAACCTTCATTCTTTGATCTCTAGACCTCTTCTTTCTCATACTGCTGGTGTATTATGTGTGTGTGTGTGTGTGTTTGTGTGTGTGTGTGTGTGTGTGTGTATACAACAGTCTGACATCTGCATCAAATTCATCATGCAGTTCCTATTTCATATGGCACCTCTACCTCTAGGCTTTAACTTCCTGTCTCTTTCCCAAGAGTCACCAATGGGAGCTATACCTCAAGGTTTCACAGTCCTGTGCCAATCAGCAAGAGACACACACACAAAAACGTGGTTTTTGTTTGTTTTTGTGAGACTTGAGCTTTTTATTTGGGAAGAGATGCATCCCTGGCCAAATCTAATCATGTATCCTTATGGAACTTTCTCATGAGCATATACTTGATGCAAGAGTCTATAAAATGGTTAAATCAGAACCGAGAAGGGGTGGGAAGGGAGAGCAGAGGCAGTGAGATTTTAAAAAGTTCTCAGATTCATCTGAGGAGAAACGCTCCCTGGGGAGGAAGTGAAAGGCTCGCATCCTCTAGTGGGTGGTTTTGTGGGTAGAGGAGGGAGAGCACTCTTGCGGGGGAGGGGGTCTGAAGGCACTGCTGAAGTAGGGAGCTGTGTGGAAGAGGCAGAACAGGCAGAGAAGACTTTTTCTCTGATTCCTGTGTGGGTTCCTAGAGGGGGGTCACCTCACAGACTGTTTCGGCTGACATCTAGACAGCAACCACAGTGAGATAAACTCAGTGCACCCGCAATCAAGCAAGAGGCTGAGGGCAGGGGCAGGGGGGTGGGCTTCCCCATTTTAGTGTCCTGGGCTATTTCAGTCCCCGTGTGGTATGGACAGAACCCAGAAGTTCTCACATGGGCTCAAGGTGGGCCTTGTGGCGCATCACTAGTTGGTGCTCACCATTCAGGGCCAAGGTGACCTGCAGCCTCCAAGCAGACAAGGCTGGGAAAAGCTGGGGCGAGGTTTCACCATCCAAGAAGGACTTTTGTGCCCTGATCAGGAGACATCAACCCACACTAGTCACCAACCATGCAAGCAAATGCCAGCAGGGCAAGCATAATCAGGGTGATAAGAATGTTGTCAGGAGACCAGATGGTGTCAGGGGACACTGCTCCAATACAAACAGCCCTTTTCCTTCCCTTCACCACTGCAAGGTCACCCATCCGGTCAGGGCTGATGGCCACAGTCTGCATTGGGAGAGTGGGGCCAGTTTATCAGACAATGTCCATTCCCAGTGATCGGGCCTATGCCAAATCAGTTATTAAAGTTTCTTGGGTTTTTTTTTTTTTTAATAGCACCCAGGATAAAGCCACCCCTGCTATTTTTGTGCCCTGATGCTTTGTTGGACAGAGTCACAAGGGAAAGGAAAATCAGGGAGATTTTACCTAAGGTAGAGATTTGCATTTTTGCACTGAAATCAAAGGGTTAAAGTAATCAAGTTTCCCCCAGCCCTACCAGTCAGCAGGGGCACATAAGGAAAGTCAGAAGGCATAGAATAAAGTAGCTACAGTTGTCTGTGCGTGTAAGAGAAGAGTGAGATTTCCAACCCATTGTGGATATAAGGGGAATCTGCTTCTACTAGTGCTCACCTACACAGAAAACTAGATTCATAGTTCTGTGAGTATATTCAGTTGTCCTTCCTCCCTTCATATAGTGACAATCCATCCCTACAATAACCTACTCATCGCTACTTAACAAGGGGAATGGGAAATATTTTAAAAATGTGCCTATGATGGATTATTCTGAAAAAGGAGAAATCTATGTCCAAAGGAAGGACTCACTGTCTGATATAATCAGATAGGACCAGGCAGGAAACTAACCTATCACTGTCTACAAAAGCAAAGGGTGAACCTAGAATGCCCAGGGGAAAACTGCTTCCCGGCCTGAGTCCCCTCTGGGAGACGAAGCTTCTGGATGATTCTGCGGTGTATGGGGAGCAGGGACGTGAATGGTGAAAAGGGCTTCACCAGATGTGTGTACTGGTGAATTAGCCGCCAGCTAGCCAAAATGAGATCCTCACGGGATGGCTTTTCAGGCAACAATATGCAGCTGATGGGTTGTGTGACCTGGCAGATATTCCTCTGGGTTCGGAATTCCTGGTCCACTCAGGACTTCTGTGGTGGTTTGAATCAGATGTCCCCAATGTGCTTTGAATGCTTGGTCACCAGCTGGTGGAAATTTGGGAGGTGGAGCCTCACTGGACTAGGTATGTTGTTGGGGGCAGGCTTTGGGTGTTATAGTCTGTTCCCCTTTACCAGAGATCAGCTCAATCTCCTGTTTCTGTTGCCCACTTGCTCTAGCAAGCAGGTGATGTCCAGCCTCTGCTCATGCCATGCTTTCCTCTGCCATTGAGACAGAATAGGAGAAAGCTAGGCAGGATTCAGCCAGGGATTGAGGTCCAGAAGGAACCAGAAAATGCCAAACACCTGATCTCATCCTGGCACACAAATGAGACCTCTTAACATGGATTTAAACTCATGTCTGACTGACACTGATCTACGACGCCTCCTGCTGTCCAAAGTCGAGCATCCTATGACCCCCCATCCCCACTGACATATGGGTGATCTCTGATCCATCCTCCAGATTTAACAACAAATCAGATTTTTCCCCACCTACCTGAATCAAGCACTATAAAAGTGGCAGGCTGGCGAGTCTCCACTCTGTCTTTTTCCTGAGATCTTCTCCATTTCCTGAGGTCCTCTCATTCTCATTTGGTGTGGCCTGAACTTTCCCACGTGAGTCTTGGTTCCCACTCCTAATCTCCCTGCTCTATCTGTCCCATGTTCTCTCAACTTACCATGTGAGGATTCTCACTCAGGATCTGCTACATGGGTGCTCTCATTCCCTAGCTTCACTCCATGGGAAAGAACACAGCCAATGACAAGTGTGTTCCCCTCTTTAATTCTAGTCTCCCCACTCTGGCTTATGGTCCTTAATTTACCATGTGCCAGTCCCCATTCTGGATCTGCCATATGGGCGCTCTCAGGGGTCCGCAGACCCTCTAATCTTTCCTCAAAGCTTTCTATGTGTTCGCAGCCCCTTCTGAACTTCACCTTCTAAGCCTCAGTTTCTCTAGCTTTTCACTTTTCTGAAATATGTTTTCTACATAAAATCGTTCTAGTCTTCCTTTCCAGGTCCCAAATTCCTTTATTGTGATGTCTCCCCAAATAAACTCAATAATTCATCATTTGTCCTTCTTATTTCTGTATTATTCTTCATTAAAGATTAGGAAAGATCCCAAAACTTGGGGTTTATAAATCTGGGAGACTGCCCGGAGCCCCAAAATTCCTGCATCACCACCACAGAACTTCCCCTCAAGACTGTAAACCAAAACTAAAACCTTTCCTCCCATCATCTGGCTTCAATGAATCCTTTGTCCCAGCAACAAGAAGATGACAACTTCCTCATCTTTTTACTTGGTGGAGAACCTGCTTAGATAAAGTACTAAGACTTCGTTTTCAAGTTTTTCCTTTTTTAAATCATATTTAAAATCTCAAGAAATGCTAAACTTTAGGTAGAAGTTATTCAAGAACTGCTCGGGCATTTTTAGTTGTCTCTCAGGAGAGAGGAGGAGAGGGGAGGACAGACATCTAGGGCATAGAGGTCAAGGGTGCTGCTTGCTGAGCCCAGAAAAGGATTTCCACTCCTTCCCAAACCACACACCCCATCCTGAGAAGCCTGAGTAGCCCATCAACAAACTTTGGGCTCCAGGTTGCAATTGTCCTGAAGATGGTAACACAAAGCAAGGCACTCAAGAAAAGAGTGCATGTATCTTATGGGTGAAGGGACAGGATCAGAGATGAAATAGACAGAAACCTGACTTCCCGAGACCTGCAAACAATGTGATGGGTGGCGACAGAGTGGCTCTCTGTCCCAATTACAGCCCAGCTCTTCTGAGCTGGCTTCTTCCTAAGCCTGCCCTTCATAAGAATCAGGTTAAGTCAGTTTAGCAAGAATTCCTCCACCCTGAATATCTGATCAAATTCCTCATCCCCCTCCCTTCATATCAAAACCCTTACCTTAATCTAGCCAATGGTTAGAATTAGCATAAACCAGTTTAGCAAGTCTCCTCCCCCCTTGATTTCTCCTCTCAGTCATCTTTATAGCACCTGGCCCCTCTTCCTAGCCATCTCCCTCCCCCCAAGATGTTTGTTGTATGCAGACCTGAGCTCAGTCATTCTCCCTTCTCCCCTTTTGAAAGAGCCTTGTCCTCAACTGAGGTCATCTTGAATAAGGTCTTCCTTATCCCTTTAGAGTCCAGGCAGAAGCCCTGCAGCCCTGAGAAGGAGAAGATGGTCCGAGCATGTGGGAAGCCAGACACAAGGGAAATGGCCTTGCAGAGCAGTGAGGAAGAGGTTCCTGGTGGCTGAGCCACTGTCAGCATGGAGAAGACACTCCTCTGTACACCTGACCACGGCAGAAGGCCAGGGGCAGCTGCATCTAGAATCGCAGAGCACACAGGTACCAGGACAGCCCTCCCTGCATCCCTGGCGATCATCTCTGTGTCCTTGTAGCCAGAGGTCCCCAAGATTCTTGAAGATCCCTGGGGAATGAGGCCCAATGTTTCCCTGCAAAAGCCATTTCTCACTGACCACAGCAAAGAGAGATCCTGACGCAGATTAATCCCATTCAAACAGGGTTATACTTCCTACATAGAGCCCTGGGAAGTCACCCAGCCAAGTGTGTGCATGTGTGTGTGTGTGTGTGTGTGTGTGTGTGTGTGTGTGTGTGCACACGCATGTCTAGGTCTTCATGTTCTCCAGCCCCTTCCTCTGCAAGAGAAGCAGAGAAACTCTTCCCCAGGAAGGACTCAGGGAAGCACCTAATAGGTGCTTTACCTGTTTTACTATATTATTGGCTGACGTCTTTCTCTTCTATTTTATTTTATGTGCACGTACATGCGTTCATGCATGCATGCGTGTGTAGATGTAGGTGCATCAGGACCTCTTGCCACTGCAAACGAACATTAGACACATGCACCGCTTTGTGTGTCTCGCTTTACGTGGGTCCTGGGGAATCGAACCTGGGTGGGCAAGCTTGCAATCAAGCACTTTTAACCACCTAGCCTGCTCCCCAGCCCTGATGTTCTTCTCTTGGACAACTGCTTTCACATCTCATCTTGAAATGAAAGTTTGAAAATTTTCACAAATGCAACTGTCATGCATATGTGAACACCTTGATTTTTCCCAGTTACCCGGGCCTCTAAGAAGTTAAATATCTTTAAGTCAAATATTAGTTGAAAGTCTTTCTACCCCCCAAATCTACATAAATTACCTAAATCAACAAATTGGTAGACTCCATCAACTAGAAAGGTCTCCCCAAAGTCTCCAAAAACTTCTTCACAATTTAAATGGGTTTTTCTTCAGCACTGAGATTGAACCCAGGGCCTTGTACATACCAGGAAAGTGCTCTCCACTGAGCTACAAGCCAAGCCCTAAGGCTTCGACATATTCTGAAGACTCTCTGTGCTTGAATATACTTTCACCCTCCAGCTTCTGCATATTTTATATGGTCTTTGCCTTGCACCATGCAGATCCAGATATGAAATGCATCTTAAATCCTTCACACACAGAACCCATGATGCCAACGGACTCTACTGAACAACCAGGGGTAACAGAGAAGGAAGGTCACCTTACAGGCAACCTGAGGGAACAGACATTGCTCCGCTCTCAGTCTGCCAGAGCCAGCGGGCAATGCCTACCTCCACATCATTGAGCCTCGTCTCCTACTTGCCCTTCTCACTTTCTCCAGAGGTCAATGACGCACCAGTCTCCAGTGATAACCTGAAACTCATTAAGTAAAACCAATCAACTCATTCATCAAATATTTAGTAATGCCCACACTCCTTGCAAGGCGTGTGTTTGTGTATATGTGTGTGTGTGTTACATCTTCCAGTTGATGGGAAACATCTTTCCTATTTCCACTTCTAAGTTCCTCTGTCAAATCCTGTTCCCTCTGTATTATACCTTTATAGTTTCCTTTTCTAGCTCCCAAAAATCTATCCACTCTTCCCTAATACTATAGATTTCAAATTGTACCTCTAACATACCCCAATGCTTACAGCAAAAAGTGAAGCATAGAGATTAAACATAGTTCAGCAAACAAACCCAACATGGGGCTGCAGAGATTGCTCAGTGGTTAAAGGTGCTTATTTGCAAAGCCTGATGGCCCACATTTGATTCCCCAGTACCCACATAGTGCCAGATGCACAAAGTGACGCATGTATCTGGAGTTTGTTTACAGGAGCTGGAGGCCCTGAGGTACCCATTCTGTTTGTGTCCCTTCTGTCTCTGCCTGCACATAAATAAGTATTTTTTAAAGCCAACATGAGCCAACACATCTTTCAAAGTCTTGAGGTCATTGTCATGAACCACGGAAATTGGCCACGTGTTACCAAGCTCATGAGGCTGCTGAGAGCCCCATCCATGCTGCTGGCTGGAACCTTGGTTATATCTATCCAGGAGCACTGGGTTACAAAGACTAAATGTACCCATATGGTTTAGCCCAACAATTCCATTCCTAGGGTTAAACCTAACAGAAATACAGACGCATCATTATCAACAGTTAAAGGCACTTGCTTGCAAAGCCTGAAGGCCTGGATTCAATTCCCCAGATGTGCAAAGCAGTGCATATGTCTTGAGTCGTTGGCAGTGGCACTAGGCCCTAGCACACCCACTCTCAACCTATCTCTCTACTTACATGTGTGGACACCTTATTACTTCCTGTGTTAGTTATTAACCTCCCATTGGTCAATGTTTGCTACTTAATCTTCTGCTCTCTTGAGGTATACCTCGCATGCATGCCCTATTTGAATGAAGGTCTATTACAGTTACCTTCTCCTTGCTGGGACAAACACCCAATCAGAAGCAGCTTATGGCAGGAGAGGGTTTATTTCAGGCTTACAGATTCCAGGGGAAGCTCCTTCCTGTTGGAAGAAGCTGGCTTGCTTCCATAGATCCATAGCAGACCAGCACTCCCAAGCACCAACAGCCAGAGCTCAAACTGGCTCTCCCTGAACATAAGATCTGGCCTCAGTGACACACCTCTTCCCCAGCAGGGCTCCAACTATTAGAGACTTAGTCATAAGCTCAACCTTAATCAAAAATCCCTGAGGCTATGAGGGACATACATTTACATTCAAACCACCACAAGGTCTCAGTAGTACAAGCTTCTGTCTCTCCTCACACTCGTGGAAGTCACAGGAAAAGCAGTGTGATAGTCTCAGAAATAGCCAAGTACCACATGCAAATATGTCTGAGATACCTAGATACCTGGATGATCAAGTCCCTTCTTGTACCTGGTGCTCAGTGGAAACAATGCACACTTGCTGAGTATCATTGATATTCAAAGACCTAATCCTTGGAGTGCAGCAATACAATTTTTTTTCAAAATCTTTCCTTTACTTATTTTCAAGGAGAAAGAAAGAGAGAGAAAGAGAGAAAATGGGTGTGCCAGGGCCTCTAGCCACTACAAATGAGCTCTAGATGCATGCACCACTTTGTGCATCTGGCTTTATGTGGGTACTGGGGAATGGAACCTTGGTCATTGGGCATTGTAGGCAAGTGCCTTAACCACTGGACAATCTCTGCAGCCCCAATATAATTTAATTTAAAAGTCCCCAGCAACATAGGCTCTAATGAAGACCACTAAGCATGTTCCCAAGACAACCATCCCACAGCATAGGCACAACCCCTTAAAATCCTGCTGTAATTTCCCCTGTAATTTCTGGGGAACCTTTCTTCTGGTGGTACTTTTTTATTTGTGCGTGTGTGTGTGTGTGTGTGTGTGTGTGTGTGTGTGTGTGTGTGTGTGTGTCCTGCCTCTGCAAACAAACCCCAGATTCATGTGCCACATTGTGCATCTGGCTTCACATGGATGGATGCTGATGAACTGAACCCCTAGCTGGCAGGTTTTACAAGCAAGTGCTTTCAACCGCTGAGCCACTTCACCAGACCCTCTTGTGGTACTTGTAAATTACTCAGAATGATAAAGATCAATTTCCAATCAGTTCCTACAAATAGTGATGAGAATCTAAGATTTTTATCATGATTGCGGGTAGTTTCATCTTGAATTAAAAATCCTACACTTCAAAAGTAATGAATATCTTGTCTTGGTCTCCTCTTTTGGAAGGAATGAGTCATCTTACAAGATGTATAGGAGGCACTTATGGCAAAACAAGGTGTCTTAAATTATTTAATCTCACATATACAAAGGATGTAGTATAAGAATTAAAATCAGGCTTCAAATATTCCCAACAATGGATAGTATTGGAAACAGAAATGTCATCAGGATCTATTCAAGGTAGAGCTACAGTTCAGGTTTTTAAAATATTTTATTTATTTGAGAGAGAGAGAGAGAGAGAGAGAGAGAGAGAGAGAGAGAGAGGCAGATAGAGAGAGAACGGAGGCGCACCAGGAGCCTCTAGCCACTGCAGAAAACTCCAGAAGCATGTGCCTGGATACTAGGGAATCAAACCCAGGTTGTTAAGCTTTACAGACAAGCACCTTAACCACTGAGCAATCTATTCATCCCCAGGTTCAGTTTTTAAGTAATATTTACAGCTAGAATGCAAGAAATTGTGCCCAAAAATTACAAAATACAAAAAATTTATTAAATAACGTATGAAAAGATTGTAGAAGATTCCTAGAAGGTTCGCATCGGTTGCTAAAGGTATGTTTTCTATAACAATCTATACGGCCTAAGAATGTGACATTCTGCAGGGGGTGCCTCTTTAGTCCATGAGTTGGCAGAATCTAATTGTATCTTCTTTTGGGGGGCCCCTAATGGCAAGAATATCAGTCCTCCTTGGGAAAGAAATGTCCGTGCTTTGTCAGCAGCAAGGTTTTCCTGTATTTTGAAGGATCTGAAGGCTATTACCACAAAGAAGCCACTGGGAAGGATTCCAGGGAAACTTTTTCCTTTCACATATGGGATGTGAAAGATATTTCAGAAACATATCCTTCTCACACATGCAAAAAAGAAACTATTATCAGAAGTCTGAAATTCAAAACAGTATGAAAAGCCTATGAGCTTCCAAGACTCTAAATGAAGAGGTTCCCCACCAGTGACACTACCCACAATTTCCTCTTGTGACAGTTGACGAGATGACTGTCTGAGTTGGCGCTCCATTTCAGATCACCAGGTTTCTGCGATCTCTGTGAGACCCCACAGCAGTTCAGCAAATGTTGGACGGCATTTGGGGTTCTGGAATCAAAGGAAGGGGAGGGAGTCAGCTCAGCTTGCTGCTCATGCAGAGACCTGGAGCCCTGCTGGACTCAGCGCTTGCACAAAATACATCTTAACTAACAGAGCAGGATCTGAGGCATGAGGGAAAAGCACTGTAAAAAAACAATGGCGAGATAAACAAGAGACCTATCACCACAGCAAGTCAGATAACCCAGGGAAAGTCAATGAAGACAGACACCAATGATACCCAACACAACCCAAAGCAGAAGTCCAGAGACACTTAAGATCTCAACAATAAAGCAGACTTAAAACTCACCCACCATGACTCAGGGAACTGAGTGCAACAGGGGGTGGAAAGATTGTAAGAGCCATGCTGGGGGAGAATATCCAGAGACATCGCCCCCCTCAGCAACAGCACACAAAGTGGGGAGGGGGAGCTGGCTACTTCTTGTACCATTCATAACCCCCTACTCCATGGACTGATCCAGTATGCCCAACGAGGAGGATCCCCAGTGGATTGGGGACAGGAAGGATGGAAATGGGGGTACCATCATACGATTTGCTCATATGATATATCTAATTGTGGATAATAAAGATATCAATAAAAATATAAAATTTTTGAAATCTAATGGCTCGAGCTGCAAACAGTAGATACATGTGACTGTTTAAATTAATTGAACAAATAGATGTTCAGTTCAGTTCATCACTTACAATAGCTCTTGTCAAATCTTCAGCCGTTGGAAGTGGCTGCTGACGTGGCCAGCAAGCACACGCACGCACACACTGTAGAATGTTCGATTGGTCAACAGCACCCTGGCCGTCGATCCGATGGCTTGTCCTGGTAGTCTGAGTGTGAATGTATGGCCTCCATAGCCTGGGGTATTTTCAATGAAGCTTGCAACTTAAGTCTCCATGCACTTGTGCACATTTATTATTCCGTTAAACTTACACAGGTGCTCCTTGACTTAGAATGAGGTCACTTTGGGACTCCTAGGCTCACAACATTAAAGCAGCCTTAATACCCACCCACTACGACTCAGGGAACTGAGCGGAAGAGGGGGCGGAAAGATTGTGAGAGCCGTGGTGGGGGAGACTATCCAGAGGCATGGCACCCCTCAGTAACAACACACTTGGGTCAGGAGAACCAGGCTGAGTACTAGGCTATCCAAGGTCCCCTGCCACAAGGACTGATCCAGACGGCCCACGAAGGAAGATATCCAGCTGATTGGGGATGGGGAGGGGGGGCATTGGGGAATTGGGGATAACAACTCATGGTTTGCCCACTAAATAATGCAATTCATTATGGATAATAAATATATATATATAATATTTAAAAAAAGAATGAGGTCACTTTGCAATTAGGCCATTTTATATTGAAAATTTCAGGCTGGAGAGATTGCTCAGTGGTTAAGGCACTTGCCTCCAGTGCCTAAGGCTCCGGGTTCAATTCCCCAGGACTCACATATGCCAGACCCACAAGGTGATGGCCCTGGTTCTCGTTCTCGTTCTCTCTCTCTCTCTCTCTCTCTCTCTCTCTCTCTCTCTCTCTCTCTTTTTCTCTGCTTGAAAATGAATAAATAAAATATTTTATAAAAATAAATAAATAAATTGAAACTGTCACAAGCCCCAAAGATGTGTGTTACACATCTAACCTACTGAGCACCGCAGGCTTACAGGTTGCGGATATGGTTTTGCATCTCTGAGCCAGAGTGCTGTGGCTCAGTGCCTCTACCCAGTATTCCAAGGGAGACTCCCGTCTCTTATTACTAACCAAGGAAAAAGTCAAAATTCCATGGAATATGTATCACTTCCCAGCATTGGAAAGACAGAAAGTAGTGAGTCAACCCATCATAATCGCCATCTGTATGTTCCCGGGCTGTTTACATTGTGATTGCAGACATTCCCAAGACAGATGCCGCTACTCACAGCTTCCTTAACAATTTGGTATTTTCCAAGACTCCTTGCAGAGCAATTAATCATAAGTATTTTCATGCATTAAAGATCTTTATAAATTAAATACATCTCTGGAATGTGAACAAAAACACAATTCTTAAAATAGTGACTCTTTCAGTGTTTGTGGGTTGGGAATCAAGTGATATATATTTTTATAGTCAGAAGGAAACCCTCATGGAGCTGTGATTTTTTTTCTACGGCTAAGACTATCATCTGCAAAGAAGAAGAACCTCTGGAGACCACAGGGGCGGCTGATGTGAACAGGAGGGGAGGGGTGCACTGAATCAGCACCCAGAAAAGGCAGGGATGGGAGAGAAATCCTCTGACTTCTTATTTTTCAGCTTGACATTTTAACAAAAACAGAAAGTAGGTTCCCCAGAGATGATTTTTTTTCCCGGATGGTGGTTCCTGGCACAATCTGCCTTCATTTCTATTCAGGTTTCATGTCTCTATCAGGAGTCTCAAATACCACAGAGAAAAGCAGCCCATTGCTTTTAGCCTTGAAAAATCAAGGGGAATAAAGGGAAGGCAATAAAAGCAGCACCCTGCATTGCTTGTTCAATAGAGAAGTTCACAAGCCAGGTTCTGTCTTTAGTTCCCTCGACCAATTCTTCAAAGCGAGAAACCATCTCACTACTCGGGCTTTCATGACATCAAGAGTTGCAAGAACCAATCGCAGACAGATGACACTGGAAACTGAGCTCCTCAGCTGAAAGTCCACTCGTGGAAAGCAGAGTGGACTCATGGCTTTGCAGTGGGAGTTTCCCAGAGAAACAGTGACTCCCTCTCCAGCCATACCACCCTGAGAGCACCCATCTCATCTGACCAGGATCAGACTTGGTTAGTCCTTGAAAGGGAGCACCAGCTTTGCTCTCAGGTACTCAGGACAATAAGGAACACCCACCTCATGCCAGCAGCTATACATAACTTCATATATGGCCATAGGTGCCAGGTGAGGGCGATACAGCCGGAAGCCTTTAGAAATGGCTTCCACGACTTGCAGATTTGACTTGTTTTCAAAAGGCATTTTTCCTTCTGTAAAAACTTCCCACATTAAAACTCCTGCAAATAAAATACACAGAAGGAGAAATTAGGGACAAATGGTCACTTGGAACTAAAAGAAATGTTTGCAGCAAATTACAAGGTGTTCTTGACCTCCTCTAGGCTTTGGATCATAGTTAGCTGGAAAGAGAAGAATTCCAAGCAGAAGCAGTCTGTGCACACCTGAGTTTTGAAAAGGCCTGTACCTTCAAAGTAATCCCAAAGGAAATAATCCTTCCCTTTTCTGGTGGTTTTGGCAGCCTCCCTATTGGTAGAAAATGCTGGCAGTGTTTTCATGTCTAAGTTCTGCTCCTGTCTTCGCCCCCTAAAATCAAAAACTCTTTCTGCCCTTCGCTAGAAAATGACAGATTTATGTGAGCCTCTGCTTCCTGCTGGAGCTGCCATAAATTCCCCAGCAGTTCATGGCACATGAGCCCATCTTTTCCCTGAGAGGCTAGATGGGTAGCCCCCCCCCCCAGAGTGTTTTACAAGGTCTCTGTGCACAAGTAAGTGCTCAAGAATTGTTAGCTGACCTGTGAAATGCCTTCAGGAATTCCTCATCTGAATTCATTTAATTATTCACTATTCTACAAGCACTTAATTGTTACTAATTAGAAAACAGGCCTATGCAATGGCCAGATGATCTATCTATAAGAAGGGAGTCAGTTCTCTCTCCTCCATAAGCTTACTATGCAGAGAGGAAGAGAGACTAGAAAAATGGAAGTGCTAAGTGTAACCACTCAACGAAGCCATCAAAACCATCGTTCTGCCACCCATGGAGTCAAAGATGTGGTCCCACAACTCAAAATAGAAGTTCAAATGTCACCTGCTGAGACTAAGCCAGTGGAGAGCCAATGAGGTCCATCATACAATGGCTACTGTGGAGAACAGAGTCACACACTTCCAGGGGCAAGGAAGTCTCTAAACTCGAAAAGCCATCCAGGAAGTTCTAAGTCAAATAATATATTTTTGCACCAGAATCTCCATATTTTGAAAATTAACTCAAAAGAACAAACTGCATTGGGCGTGTGTCCACAGCATCTCTTTCTTCATTGCAGAACAACATCAGCCAATATCAATATCACCAATGTCAATATCAATATCAATAAACAGGTCCCAAGGAAGCTTGTGTGGAATCCCACAACACTAATGAAGTAAACAGTGCCGACTATTTTGTCAACCGAGGTTTTAATTTCAAGTTGTCACACGTGAGCAGTTGAAAAAGAATCAAGCTGTCAAGTGAAGCAACAATGAAATCTACTAAAGGCGCTAGAAGTTCAAATGACAGATCATTTTTCCTTCAAGCCTCTGTGGTTTCGGAAAGTTGGCTGAGTTGTTTTCTAGCTCAGTAGGCTCTTTGTTATGGTTTGATGGCAAGGATTCACTGCCAAAGGCAAAAGCTATGGGAGAAAGCTATGACACCAGGTACCACCAAAGGCAGGCTGGAGGAGTGCAGAACACTTATGACAACTGTGACAAGACTTTAAAATCACTACATTAGGTTAAGAAAACAGAGTCAAAAAGAAAAGGTCATCCGTTGTATTAAACCACTCTCCAGCAAGTGAATATCAAATCTACTTACCAAATGACCAGACGTCAGACTTACTGCTGTACTTGTTGAAATGGAAGACTTCAGGGGGGGACCACTTGATCGGGAACTTAGCTCCAGAGGAACTGATGTATTCATCATCCAACACGTACCTACAGTTCACATTCAAAGCACACCCGTCAATCACCCTGTGACCAATTACCTCAAATCCTCTGTTAACTCTGATTTGTTGAAAGACAGTGTTTTACCCCAGAAAGGATTTGTACATGTCTTTGCATAAGCGTTGGGTGCAATTATCCGTTAAGATGCTTCCTCCATAAACCACATCCCATTGGGTTTATTTTCAATGGATCTCAGAAAACTATGGAAAATCCTCAGTCCAAAATATAGTGTGTGTGCTCTTGACATCCTTTGGGATGTATTCTAATTCTGCACAGAAACACACTGTGTGCCTTAATGACCAAGGCAGTCAAAAGAAAATCAAAAAGACCAGTCGTTTTCTACTGTAAATGAATGGATTCAAAGTTGGATGCTTCATCTCCTTTCACATACATATCTTTAAACAGCACAGAGAAGGGGGAAATAAAAGTGTACAGTCATGGTGCTTCTGAAGTGAACCAATCTCGAAGGTATTATCAATGATCTTAGGAGACTGGAGGGATGGCTCAGCAGTTAAAGCACTTGTTTGCAAAGTCTCATAGCCTGAGTTCATTTCCCTGGTACCTACATAAAGCCAGATGCATAAAGTGGCTCATGCATCTGGAGTTCGTTTGCAGTAGCAGGAGGGCCTGGTGTACCCAATCTCGTTTTCTCCTCTCTCTCTCTCTCTCTCTCTCTCTCTCTCTCTCTCTCTCTCTCTCTCTCTCTCTCTCTCTGTGTGTGTGTGTGTGTTTCTGCCTCTTTCAAATACATAAAAAATATCATATTGATTGTATACAAGGATAAACCAGGAATAGTTACCATATATTTAAACACAATGAAAATATTAAATCCTCTCTGTTTTTGAGAATTATATGCAGAAATATCCAAAGAATGGGAATCCTGAGAGAAGAGACCATTGACTGTGCTCCTTGTCCCCTGATTACACAGCACAGCCTTTCTGAATTATTAGTTCTGCATTCACACTCCCACTTTGTTTCTTTCTCATGCACCCTAGCTCACGCCCCCTTTAAGCCCTCCTCTACGAAGACTGGAGATCAAGAAATGAAGAAGAGAAAGCCACGTTCCATATATCTGGAGTATCTCAGTCTAGACTTCGGAGAAGAAAGACTGGGTTGTTCACAAGATGTTTGGGAGAATGAGTCATGCGGAAAGGGAGGTCTCTCTCACGCCCATCATGATCCATCCATCTAAAACAGATCTCTTGGGTTAGAGGGAAATAAGGGGGGTGAGAAAGAATACTAAACAGCATTGACTCGCTGAGTTAGGGTCCCATCAGGGCTGCCAAGGTCACAAAGCAAGGTTCAAAAGAAGCTCTCTCTAACAAGAGGTCGTGGGACTCACAAACAGAAGAGAAGCAGTGTCCTCTTTCCAATTAGAACCCCAGGAAAGGCAGAAAGAAAATTCCAGACTGTGGACATGCCAAGGAAAAGTGAGACCTTTCTAGTCATAGAGAATGCCAACTCAGTAGGACTCTTTCAGACAGAAATTTGGTAACCACCGGCTCAGATGGCCAGCCAGGGGAAGCAGGAAAATGGTGACTGCAATGACATGTATACATTACAAACCCAGAGGAGCCTCCTCCCTGCTGGTGCTGTGGCCCCACGAGACACCCCAAAACCAAGGCTTTGGTGCTGAGGAGTGGCGAGCTGAACCCCATTCACTGCAGTTAAATATCTAGTTCCCTGAAGACTTCAAGCCAAATATCACAGTTGATAACAGAAATGTCTGATGATAGCCTAGAAAAGTCAGTGCTGAGCAAATATATTTTTTTTCTTTCTCTTTCAAAAATATAGATTTGTCAGAGGAAAAAAATCTTTCTTAGAACACATGAGTAGATTAAGACATCTTCCCTTTCATTTTAAAATCTACCCATTTTGTTAAAAATGGCCTGAAAATTCATAAGCATTCACCTCACAGGTAATATTGGCACATGATCTGAAATGCCAAGTGGGTCACTGAGCCACACAAACCATATAGACACTTGTCCCAAAGTGAAAAGGCAGCCAGCAGTATCTTCAGTCAATAAGCAAATATAAGATTATTTCTTCCTAGTAAACGCTGTGGGTAGGCAGAAATAGCACATACCTCGTCATTCCAAAGTCCGAAATTTTGACTATACAAGCAGAGCTGACCAAACAATTCCTTGCAGCCTATAGACAGAAGGAAAGAATCCACGTTTGACTACAAGTTTTCTTCCAACTCTGCTCTTCTTTTCTCCTCTCCTCTTCCTGAATTGATTTGGGCTCCATGTTACCTCTCTGTGTGGACAGCCATGTGACTTTCATGGTGACGCCTATCAGGGCCTTATTATCATGATTTAATGGCTTAGCCTTATGCAAAGGATTTTAATGATCCCTCAGTGTGATTAAAAATGGAAAGACAGGGCTGGAGAGACGGCTCAGTGGTAAAGGAAGTTACCTGCAAAGCCAAACAAAAGTAGCACATGCATCTGGGAATTGTCTGCAGTGGCTGAAGGCCCTGGTGTGCTCTTTCTCTTTCTCTCTCTCTCTCTCTCTCTCTCTGCCTCTCTCTCTCTCTCTCTCTCTCTCTCTCTCTCTTCAAAAATAAAAGAAATATTTTTTTTAAAAAAATGAAAAGACAACACTTGAGAGGCAGAGGTAGGAAGATTGCTGTGAGTTCAAGGCCACCCAGAGACTACATAGTGGATTCCAGGTCAGGTCAGTCTGGACTAGAGTGAGACCCTACCTTGAAAAACCAAAATAAAAGAAGTAAGAAAAGAAAAAAGAAAGAGAGAGAGAGAGAAAGAAAGAAGAAAGGACAGTTAATATTATTTGTTTATTTTAATATTTATTTATGAGAGAAAGAGAATGGGCACATGCCTCCTGCTATTGCAAACAAACTCCAGACACATGTGCCACTTTGTGCATTGGGTTTGCATAGGTATGGGGGAGTCAAACCTGGTCAGTTAGGCTTTGCTAGCAATTGCCTTTAACTGCAGAGCCACCTCTCCAACCAAAATGTTAATATTTTTAAACATTTACTATTTCCCAAGGAGTGTCCTTGATAAATGTGAGGATGAATTAAATCTAGTAGATACTAAACTATAAATTTATATAAAGATTAATAACTACAAACTATAAATCTATATAAACTAAAGGCATAAGAAAGCCCGTGGACTGGAGAGATGGTTTGCCACAAAAGCATGAGGATCTAAGTTTAGAAACCTGGAGCCAGACATGATGGTGTACCCTTGTATATACCTGTGATCCCAGCACTGGGCAGCCAGAGGCAGGAGCATGCCCAGGACTTGCTGCCTGGCTAGTTGAGTTGAACCAGTGAGAGACCCTGTCTCAGAGAATAAGGTGGAGAGTGACTGAGCTGAAGACACTCTATTTTAGACTCTGTTCTCCGTATGCACATGCAGACACACATACACATGCACACACACATGCATGCACACATACATACACACATACACATGGAGACACACACATGCACACACATATACACATGTGTATGCACACATGCACACACACACCTGCTAAAAATAAAAAGAAGAGAGCCAATATGCATGACAGATAAGGCATAGTTCTTTCATGTCATTGAGATCTCTAAGGATCAGGAAATTAAGTTTTGAACCTTCATTGCAGTGAGTGTAACTGTTTAGAGTGATAATTTCATATTTCTATACTCCAGTGAACCACAGATAATGCAGAAACAAAATGTTTAGTGTCCAAAAATTTCAGCAAGTTAGCAGAGAAAATCATTCTTTCGGTTATTTAGCCTCTTATAGATGAACTGTTTGATAAAGTTTTTATCTTTTGAGCTAACTTGATGTTCAATGTTTTCAGTAGCAAAAGCAAGAAGTTTAAAATCGTAAGAATGAACAAGGATCAACAATGACCTCAGATCCAAACCACAAGAAAACTCTCTGGTAGAAAAATGACTGACTGTTAGCGGATGCATTTTATGTGCTTGTCAGGACATAAAATAGAAAATAAAGAAAATGTTTTTTTTAGAAAAAGAAAAAGCCAAAGGAAGGGGAGGACTGCTTACAACGCAAACTTCCAGACACAAAATAGCCTTGATATTCATGACCTCATAGTGTCTGATAAAACCTCCACATAATGGGAGGAAAAGATGATGACACTGAAACAAAACAGAGACTAATTGAGAGGGGGAAGAGATATGGGGGAGGTTCAGAGTGGGAGGGAATCATAATGGTTTAGGGTCTATAATTATGGAAGCTGTCAATTAAAAGTTTAAAAAAAGAAAGAAAAGAAGAAGGGCTGGGCAGATGGCTTATCAGTTAAAGGCACTTGCTTGTAAAGACTGTCTGTCTGGGTTCAATTCCCCAGCACCCACATAAAGCCAGATGTACAAGGTGGTGCATGAGTCTGGAGTTGCATCGCAGTGGCTGGAAGCCCTGGTGTGCCTATGTTCTCTCTCTCTCAAATAAATAAATAAATACTATTATTAAAATATACATACAGGGCTGGAGAGATGGCTCAGCGGTTAAGGCACTTGCCTCCAGTGCCTAAGGCCCCAGGTTCAATTCCCCAGGACCCACATAAGCCAGACCCACAAGGTGGTAGCCCTGGTGCTCTCTCTCTCTCTTTCTCTCTCGCTCTCTCTCTCTCTGTATCTCTCTGCTTGAAAATGAATAAATAAAATATTTATTAAAAAATTAATATATATATATATATATATATACATACAGAAAATGACCAATGGAGGATAAACATAGGAGAGGAAGATGGTGTGAAGCCACCTGGAGCAAACAGGTAGCCAACCAGACCACTGAGCTCTGAATTCGCCTCCAGATCGGGAAAGATAAGCCTGCAGAGTCCAGGTCAGTGAGCTGGTGCAACACATACTGTACCATCCATTCAAAATTGGCCCCGGAGCCCCTGGGTGCTGGCACGGGGGAATTACAGAGAGCAGGGAAGAGCCTCTGTGCTCCCTGTAGGCTGAAGACCTCTCAGGTGGGCCAGGCTCTCCCAGTGACCCATGCAGCCTTCCCAGCAGACCCACAGGGAGTGCTATGGTCAGTACCACTCGTCCAGCAGAGCTCCTAAGGCAAGGGACCAAGGTTCCCACCCAGGCCATCTGGCCATAGAACAGTGGTTTGCAACCTAGAGTGTACATGTCATACAGTCAGGGGACTTCTCAAGAAATACTGATGCCTTGGGCCGGGCGTGGTGGCACACGCCTTTAATCCCAGCACTTGGGAGGCACAGGTAGGAGGATGGCCAGGAGTTCAAGTCATCAGACTAGACAGTGAATTCCAGATCAGCCTGGGCTAGAGTAAGACCCTGCCTCAAAAATGAAAAATAAAGAAGGAAGGAAGGAAGGAAGGAATATTGGTGCCTCACTTCCAGTCACAGGATTCTGGTTCAATTAGCTTAGCTAGAGTATCATCTGGGTAAAGCAAACTTTCTAGCACTTTCCACGTGATTCTCACGCAAAGCTGAAGTCTGAGAACTCTGCTCTGTGACCCGTGTTTATCACATCGTCTGCATCTCAGCCACATAGCTCTCGGGGTATTTAGTGCATACAAGTCATGTAACAATGTAAATAATTAACTAGGATCTGAAACAGTATATGATAAACGCCATGAAGTCCTGAGGCCAAGGTAGGTCGAGCAAATTCTCCGAGGTGAGGTGGGCTGGAGTGAATGTCTGCATTCCATGCTGTGGTCTGGAAATGCGTTCATCAGAGTGGAGGGTTATTTCTAGGGAACAGACAGCATCAGGGATTTTTATAGGATTCTCAAATTCTCATCTGAGTTAAATTTTCCATTTATAAATAAACCATCGAAGACTCTAGAATAAATAATAGAAGTAGCCTGAACAAATGTGGGATGGATAGAAACTATTACTGCATTCCTGCAAGAAGCACAGGAACAAGGCTACTGGGATTTAGTTTAGGGGGAGACAGTCCTTTTCAATAAGAGTGTCCTAAGAACAAAATGCCCGCATTTCCAGTCTCCCCTGGGAATGTCAACCATACTCTTGCAATAAGGTCAGAAGCAAACCTCATGCATGGGACGGCTCTAACCCTGGGGAAAGATAAAGGCATCTTTTCACTGCACTTCTCCAGAAAGAAAGATGAAGGGTAAGGGGAAAAAGTCACATAAAGAAGGAAGAAAGCCAGGTGTGGTGGTTCATGCTAACACTGAACTTGAGAGGCAGAGGTAGGAGGATCACCATGAGTTCAAGGCCTCCCTAAGACTACATAGTGAATTCCAGGTCAGCCTGAGCTAGAGTGAGACCCTACCTTAAAAAAATGAGGAAAAGAGAATGAGGAAGAAACATGCGGAAGAAAAGAAAGTAGATCATTTTAGTTAATTGGTTGGTTGGGTAGTTAATTAATTCAAAGTTTGTTTAGAGTAAAACCTTACTTGGTTACAACATAATGGGCAATTAAAAATACATTTACGAGGACAGGGGCATAACTCAGTGGTAGAGCACTTGTTTAGCATGTGCAAGGTTCTGGGTTTAGTTCTCAGCCCACCAAAAGTAAAAAAGAAAAGAAGGAGGAGGAAGAGGAGGAGGAGGAGGAGGAGAAGAAGAAGAAAGAGGAAGAAGGAAGAAGAAGGAAGAAGGAAGAATTATAAGAAGGAAGAAGAAAGAAGGAAGAAGGAGGAGAAGAAGAAGAAGAAAGAAGAAGAAGAAAGAAAGAAGGAAGAAGAAGAATTAGAAGAAGGAAGAAGAAAGAAGAAGGAAGAAGAAGAAAGAAAGAAGGAAGAAGAAGAATTAGAAGAAGGAAGAAGAAAGAAGAAAGAAGAAGGAAGAAGAATTAGAAGAAGAAGAAGAATTAGAAGAAGAAGAAGACAAAGAAGAAGAAGAAGAAGACAAAGAAGAAGAAGAAGAAGAAGAAGAAGAAGAAGAAGAAGAAGAAGAAGAAGAAGAAGAAGAAGAAGAAGAGAACCTTTCACAATCAATTGCATGAGCAGAAAAGCACTTGGAAATCACGTCACAGGCTCTGTTCTCCACGGGAGTGGAAGCGATGGTCAAGCCCTGTGTGTCCAGGAATGCAGGAGGATTCCACGGAGTAGCAGCGACCTTGCTCGCTGGGACTCACCAGATCCCGGTGGATGTAGCAGCTCCTCTCCAGGTACTCCATGCCCTCGCAGGTGTCCTGGCACATGCTCAGCAGCGCCTGCTGGCTCAGCCTGCCCTTCCTCTCCCGCAGGAAGCTCAGCAGGCAGCCGTGCTCCATGAACTCCGTGACGATGTAGAGGGGCTTCTGCTGGATAGACACCCCGTAGAGCTGCACCAGCCTCGGGTGAGACAGCTTCCTGTGGGAGGAAGGCGTGCCCGTGAGGAGAATGGATTTGACATTGGTGACATAGCACTTTCATTGTTGAGAGAAGTGTCATCCCAATTCTACTTTATGCACTGGAGTCCACCCCAAAGTGGTCAGGAGCGAACACTGCATGATCCATGTTCCGCTTGTCAACAGTTTTGTTGGTTTTTTGGTTTGTTTTTTTTTTTCTGGTATTTCAGGTTTTTGCTTTCTCGTTACTGATTCCCATGGCCCAGGCCTCGGAATTCTTGCTCCTTGAATTCCAACCTTCCAAACTGCAGCCTGGAGATGGAAAATTCCAGATAGTAGTAAAAAATTAGAAAATTCCAGTAGGGAGGAAAAAGTGATTGATGAACATAAAATGAAGATCAAGGGCCTAGGGAGATGGCTCAGCAGTTAAAGGCACTTGCTTGAAAAGTTTGCCAACCCAGGTTCAATTCCCCAAAGCCCACTTAAAGCAGGGCAGACATTGGATTGCTGCAGCAAGAAACCTTGGCACACACAGTGTACATAAATGTGTAATAAATCAGAACTAAAATTGAAATCTAAAGAGTAAGGCCATTTAAAATAAAGTTTTAAATAAAGGTAGAGACTAAAAACCACCAACATGAAGCCATGGTGTGTATTTGGTAATCCCACACACACACACACAAAAAAAAAAACTGGAATATTATTGCCTATTAAAACACACTCAGAAGTTTTTGCTCATCAAGTCTTCAAAGTTGATTGTTTTCTTCTGTAGAATAAAAACATTTAATGTCTAAGTGCCTGTTAAGCTAACTGGCCACCATGAAAAAGTTCAAATTAATACTTTTAATTTTAAAAGATGTACAATCAGCAATTCTTTGTTAGTGAGAAATAGCATGAAAATTACTTTAGTAATATTTCCTCTTTTCATTCATTAAGCTAAATCAAATCAGTGAGTCAGGAAAGCTCCCCTAAAACAAGGTATAAGAACTGATTACAGACACTATCACAAAATTAGATTAGAACACACACCGGCTAAAGGGGATGTGAGGAACTCAATGAACATGAATTGAATTTGGATATACATTGGGATACGGTATATCTCATATACACAGTGAAGTAAAACATGCTTTCAGTTAAGGAATGCAAGTTACATGTGTGGGGGATAATCTCAGGAAAGCAAGTCTCCAAATGAGCTATTAGTCTGTCATAAGAAATCCAGGAAGTTGACATCACTGTGAAAGTCTTTGAGAACTGAAACATTATACTGTGTTTGTTTCAGGAGACCTCTGGCAAAAGTCTATCCAAAAAGACAAATTCCTATCAGAAAAAAAAAAGGCAAAATAAAAAAATAAATCGGCCTCCTTTATGGTTCAGTCTAACACATAAGACTAATGGTTCTCAAAGGCATGGAGACCTGCCAGGGGAGAATGTATGTTCTGGTCCATTGTAACTGTATCATTGTCTCCTCATACACGTTACCTCTAGGTTGAGAGAAGTGTGTCTGAGTCATTGTAGGATAAATGTCCTATTTATCTAAACTTGTTTAGTATTTTCAAATCCTTTTCAGGCTTCTCCTGTGCTTTTCTAAGTACTCTCCTTCCCTGGGTCACAGAACCAACTCCGGTGGTTTTCAATATCATCTCTGGAATTCATTCACAAATTAGCATCCCCAACCTTGACCTTTCTCCTGAACTCTAGCCTCATGCATTTACCTGATTGCTTTGTCACACCTGATCATCTAATAATTCAACACGTCCAAAGTGAAGCGTTCGATTGTCCCCTGACCCTATTCAGTGTCCCAGCTCAGGACATGAACACCCCCATCTCCTAATGAAATCATTACCATCAGCATTGCTCACACACGTTCCTCCCATTGCCTCCTGCAATCAACTAATTAATGCCTTAAACCATCTTCTGCTGGGTGGATTCGGGAGGCAAAGCTAGGAGGATTGATGTAAGTTGGAGGCCAGCCTGGGACTGGAGTGAGTTCTAGGTTAGCCTGGGCTAGAATGAGACCCTACTTCACACACAAAAAAAAATTAATTAATTAATTAAAAAAAATATTAGGGGCTGGAGAGATGGTTTAGCGGTTAAGGCATTTGCCTGCAAAGCAGAAAGACCTGAGTTTGATTCCCCAGGACCCACGTAAAGCCAGATGCACAAAGTGGCACATGTGTCTGGAGGTCGTTTGCAGTGGCTGGCACCCATTCTTTCTCTCAATCTGCCTCTCTCTCTCTCTCTCTCATAAATGAATAAATAAAATTTTTAATTTTTTAAAAAACCTCTTCTTTTCATCTCCGTCATCATACCGCCTTCATCTTCAGCCTAGACCGCTGCACCTGCCTCCAGCTAACCTTCCCTTCACTTTGTACCCAGCAATCCGTCTGAGCAGCCAGCAAACCAGATTCAGTACTTCCAGCGGTCCGAGCAGCCCACCTCATGGTCTCTGGTCCACCCTCCTTCTTGGAGGAGAAGAGGATGCCTGTGCCTCTTTGAAGTGGTCTTGCGGCCTGTCCCTCACTGTCCTCCACTACAGCATGTGAACAGAAGCCCTTTAACAATGAGAACTATGTGTCTTTCCAGAACTCACAGCAGTACCTGCACACAGCAACAGACATTTGTTGAATGAATGAATGAACGAATGAATGATATAAGAAAATGGAATGCTGCCGTTGGTACTATATTTTAGTTGACAATGCTTTATGAGCAGACATGAGAGCTTCAGCAAATAAATTATTTCTAGGTCAAGAGATTATGCTTGGATATCGTAGTAGGAGCTTGCACAGTGATTTGCATTTTGAAAAACAAAAAACATTTAAAAATCTTATTTTTGACCACTAGAGGTGAAACTTTCAAAAGATGGTGGGTCTTATTACCAAGAAAACCAACATTTTCGCTTATGGGGTAAGATCAAAACAAACAAAAACCATGAAGAGTACTTGTGACGTACTTATTATTGCACTGAGAAGAATAACTTGCTTGTCACGTTCATGGTCATTTTATGTAACTCAGAGTGATCCAATGAAGCGGGAATGGTTCTCAGTTTTACAGGTGAGGACTTGGTGAATATTGGAAGTGAAATGTTTCACAGAGGCCACACAGAGGTTACACAACTAGACTGGAGTTGTGACACAAAGCCAGGTGTGTCTGACTCCCCAGTCCATGTTCTGACCGTGACACTCAGGCGTTGGACCGTGTTATCTGGGTGTGGTTTACACTTACATCATCACTTTGGCCTCTTCAATGAAGTCATCTTCGGACATGGCACCTTCATTGATGGCCTTGATGGCCACCTGAACATGGGCTTTCCATTCTCCTAAGTGGACCACCCCAAACTGACCACTTCCGATCTCCTTGACAAAAGCCAATTCCGATGGATTTATCTCCCACTTTTCTAGAAAAGCAAACCATTCGTGTCACAAGTAGAAGTCAGTGTGATAAAATAGTTTTAGAACTTGAAAAGATTTAAGAATTATCTAGTCCTGTCTCCTTATTTTATACAGAGGTTAAAAACTTTGCAAGACCTGCAGAGCAGGAGAGAAACGTGATGACATCAGATGAAACAGGGAACGGAATTCAACGGAGTTGAGATGGGGAAGGGGAAAGGGAGGGTCGTGAGGGGGACTTATGATCATGGTATATTGTGTATACCTGTGGAAGTTGTCAATTAAAAAAAAGTTTAAAACAGGGGCTGGAGAGATGGCTCAGTGGTTAAGCCTAAAGAGCAGGGTTTGATTCCCCAGTGCCCACGTAAAGCCAGATGTGCAGGGTGGTGCATGCATCTGGATTTCTTTTGCAGTGGCTAGAGGCTATGGTGTGCTCATTCTCTCTTCCTCCGCCATCTCTTTCTGCTTGCAAATAAATAAATAAATAAAATTTAAAATACATATACGAGGAACTGTAGCTATTTTTGATACTCTTACTGTATCATGAATGTATAATTCAATACATCAAGTATATAAAATTTTCCTTGCATGGGTGGGAATGCATGTCCAATTATAGCTATCAAAACATACACATAAATATAAAAACGTATCACTGTGCCTTTCTGAATGAAAGTGAACAAAACTAGACCTGGGGCCTAAAATGTAGATGTCCCCAGTCTGTTTGCTTGTGGTCTTGACCTTGTGAAGCAGATAAAGTCTGTGACTGCTTTTCCCTCTTCAGTTCATATCCCCCCCCCCCCAACTTCACCCTAGAGAGATGTCCTGTTCTCTGGTGGCTCATCTCCTTTTAGAAAGGTGTCATCAATTCATTTAGAAAATATGACCAATGCCAGAAGTCTAACCCACACATATATGAGAATTTTTGAATTAAACATTTTTGCTTCTATGTCTTTCTTATTTTTCATAAGCAAAATGGGGAGGAACTGTGTTTATAATAAATAACCCCCTTGAAAGCTAGCTAATCTTAAGGGTGTAGCATCTACTCTTTATACAGCAACACTGACATCTGCTGGAAATAGAAAATAATGCAGTTACCAGAATTAAACCTAATGAGCTCCCGGTACCAGAGGGACAAAGAATTCCCTCTCCCAGTATGAAGACTCTTTAAAAGAAACATGGAGAATAGATCCTTGACTTTGGCACTGGAATAGAATAACTTGATAGAATGTGACCATAAAGAAAAAAAACATAATTTCACCTGCTCATAAAAAATACCCCATTAAGAAAGCGGAAAGGCAGGCTGGGAAATATATATTTTCCACAATTATATAACCAATAAAAGAATTCCTAATAAAAAATTGAATAATTATTCATAAATAATTCAATCTGCAAAAACATATAGCCCTGTTTGTAAGAGCAAAAGCTTCAATACTCAATCATTAAAAAAAATATATCCATGCTGGAGAGATAGCTCAGCGGTTAAGGTGCTCGCCTATGGAGCTTATCAACATGGGTTCGATTCCCCAGTACCCACGTAAAGCTAGATGCACAAAATGGTATATGTAGCTGGATTTCATTTGCAATGGCTAGAGGCCCTGGTGTGCCCATGTGCTCGCTCTCTCTCTCCCTCTCTCTCTCTCTCCCTCTCTCTCTCTCTCCCTCTCTCTCTCTCTCATTGTCTTTCTCTTGCAAATAAGTAAATAAATAAATAAAATATCCAGAGGATCACTACACCTAATAAAAGTTGACCAAAATAATTAGCCAGTGGAGATCAAAACTGAAACCGTAATGAGAATGAAATGTAACACTGAAAATGTTAGAACATACATACAAAAGTAAATATAGCTAAGGCTAAAAGTGTGAATGAGCTGACATTCCTTTTTAAAACATATTTTAATTATTTATTTGCAAGCAGAGAGA